>JAJIYU010012783.1:0-14313 GCA_030144865.1 Tinospora cordifolia
AGAGAGAGAGAGAGAGAGCCATTGCCTAAGCATTAAGAATGTCACTTCCGCTTTCCTTTGATGTCTCATAAATACACTCAAAGGACAGTTGAGGTAAAGATAGGTCATCAAATTCGAGGACATACCACTGGTGGGAGGAACAACTGCTTGTTGTCTTACTAAAGCCAGGTTATGAATAAGATTATTAGACTGGAAACAGAAAGGAAATGATCAAAACCCAATCTAGATGGAGTTAAAATTTTTCCATCCGTGTGCAAGAGTAAATTCAGTGTTTTGGCAGTTTTTATTTTTATTTTTTATCCACTAAGACATAATTGAAGTCAATAACAATTACAGCACTCAATTGTGATCAGAAACCTATATTGACTTGTTCAAAATTATCACTGTTGTCAAGGATGCACCTAGGCATTTTATGATCAAATTCGCCTAAACAACTAGAGTTAGGGCAGGTAATAGAGAAGTTTGAAATATTTAGAAGGTCTAGAACCGTTTAAAACCTCCTTAAAAGCTTATTGTAATCTAAAAGAAGTATATGAGATGTATATGGGAATATATTTACTCATTACACTTTGTTTCTTTATTCTTCTCAAATCTAAGTACAAGTAACAAATGACCACATATAAAACAATCTAAGAGTTCCAAAAAAACAATCTGAGAGTCACAATAAATGCTAGATTATTTATTTTTTTCTTTTCTTTCTTTGTGAATTGTATTAATGATTGGTAGGCAAAATGCGATCCTAATAACAATATTAACATATTTATATAGTTTATTTTCCTGAAACACAAAACTTGTGCATAGCCTTTATATGGTTTTGGTAGTAGTATTTCTAACATCCATTCTTGTTTCATATAGTAAGCCACAACTTTTGTTTCTATCCTGTTTCTACTCAATGCATCTACAATCACATTGGTTATTCCTAGGCGGTACTCTAACGTGAAGTCATATTTTTTAAGTAACTTCGTGAAAAGAGAGATCTCAAACTCTTATGATCTGAGCACAAAGTAAACTTCTCGTCAAATAGATAGTGCATACAAAGCTTTAAAGCGAACACTACTACCGCTAAATACAAATCATGTGCTAAGTAATTTTTCTCATGTATCTTAAATTGCCTAGATGCATAAACTATCACTTTGTTCTCCTGCATAAGCACACAATCAAGTCCTGACCTAATGCATCTATGTATATCACTAACACTTTACCATGTTCAGGTAAGTTAATACTAGAGCAGTAGTTAATCTTTTCTTCAATTCATAAAAGGCATTTCACATTCCGATGTCCACTCAAATGGGGTATTTATATGAGTCAACCTGGTCATTAGCATGACAATTCTAAAAAACCACTCAACAAAACGTTAATAGTAACCAACCAAACTTAAGACACTTCTAATCTCTGTCACTGTAGGTAGTCTCAACTAATTCAAGATAGCTTCAACCTTTGATGAATCAACAGAAACACCACCTCTATTTACCATATGACTAAAAAATTTTACCTCATTTATTTATAACTTACACTTTTCTTGGCATAAAACTGGTGTTCTCTCAATGTTTGTAGCACAATTCTAAGGTGATCTTCGTGCTCTTGTAGAGTTCATAAGTAGGTGAAGATATTGTCAATAAAGACAATCATAAACTTACCCAAATATGATCTGAACACCATTTGCATCAAGTCTATGAATATTGTCAATGCATTAATTAAACCAAATGGCATTACCACAAAATCATAATGCACATATCTAGTCTGAAAGGTTTTTTTTCTGTATGTCCTCATCCCTTATAGGCAATTGATGATAGTCGAATCTTAAATCAAATTTTGAGGAAAATTCGGCTCCTTTTAACAGATCAAATAAGTCATCGATCCTAAAAAGCGGATACTTATTCTTCACAGTCACCTTATTAAGCTGATGATAATCAATACGAAATCTCAGGCTTCCATTTTTCTTCTTTACAAATAAAACTGGAGCTCCCTATCGTAACATGCTAGGGCGAACAAATCCCTTGGCAAGCAACTTTTCTAATTGCACTTTAAGTTATTTCAATTCTTTGGGTGTATTCTATAATGGTATAGAGATTGGTTGAGTACCTAGAATCAACCTAATCACAGAATCAATCTCCCTCCGAGGTGGTAATACGAGCAAATCATCTAGAAATAAGTCTATAAATTCTCTGATTATGGGAAGTTCATTTGGTTTTGCCTCTTTGGCTTCGCTTTCATTTGTTGCTAACTTAATCAATCTCTTTAACTTATCATTTGTAGCCAATTTTCCTCTAGTAGTTGATTTTTCTTAAGCATTGCCTCTGTACACAAATGTTGGGTATCCTAATATATGAAACACAATTTACTTGGCAAAACAATCTATATAGGCATGATACATTGCTAGCTAATCCATATCTAATAGATTAACAAACTCTAAAAATTCAAGAACCCACATATTTATAGGCATTTCCATTTTTCCAATTTTAACTTTGCATCCATAACATTCGAGATTAGGATAGATCTTATCCCCAAAAGCTCTACTCAACATTCACATAATTTTTTGTCACATTTCAAGTTCATCTAGTGTCCAAGAGAACGATAAGAGAATCATATATTAATTTAGATTGCTCACTAAATTTGAAAGTGAGTACAAGGCAACTCGACATAGATTTAAAACTAATAATAGTTATAGTATTTTAATTTGAGATTTACAGTAGATAAGATTTGTATGAGTCAATTGCACTCGTAATTTTGGCTTTCAGTTATCTTGTTTATTTTTGGAAGATTTATGATAGTTATGAGACTTATGACAGGTATTGTGCAGGTTGTTGTAATAGGGTTATGAGCACTCGATGTTGAGTGCTAGCTCAGGCGACTTGCCTCTCCGAATATTTGGAGAGGGGGTCATCACAAGATGTGTAATAACATACTTTAGTCAATGGCAACAAGTCATCAATATGATTGGCTCCTATTAAGTGTGAACTTAATGAAATTCCTAAATTGTCGTCTATGTTGTTAACATTCGACATAAACTTATTACTGTCTACTAATGTAAGCAATTGCTCTTAACTTATAAATAATTAATTTATCACCTAACCTTGCCTAGACACTAGCTTTGCAGCTTGTGTCTACTAGTCAAATCAAATGAGTCGCCTTGATCCTTTGACAATGCTACATAGCATGTGACATGTAACCATTTAGCTGTCTACTACTCACACATTTTGAGCTAATTTAAGGCTCACATGCAACTTTCTAGTCAACTTATAAAGAAAACGCCACAATGCCTAATCTTTAGATTCTTTACCTCGACATGGATGGGAAAACAAATCTTTTCTAAATAAATATACATATCAATATATTGTGAGTATAGTTGAACTGATAATGATAATAATAATACATGTCAATATATCATATTGAACAATTCGAGGTTTTGATATTTGGAAAAATGATGTCCATACTATATATATATATATATATATTTTGAAGTGAATGAAGCCCTTTTTTCTCATTGTTCCAAATTCCAATATTAAACCACATCAAACCTAATTCTGTCTAAAGAATTAGTTTAGGGGGCTTATTGTAAGTTAATCATTTACCCTCCAATTATTTACACATTTGACAATTTTTAACTCATTTAATTCTAAGTCTAATTTTTCTCTATTCCAACTTTCATTTGCAAACATAAAAATATACTCATCCTTAAAACAAAAGAAATTTTTCTCAAAAAGATATAGCACACTTATTTATATATATATATATATATATACACACCACTTTTATCACTATAAAAACATTGACTGATATTTATTTAAAGTCATCCAATCAACATAACAATTACTAATTATTAATTATTAAATATTCCAAAGAGGAACGCTAAGCTTATCATACGATTCTTACTCAAATGTTACTTGACCAACATAGCAAGATGCCACATCATTTGGTAACAGAAGAAAACTGCGAAAAATTGTTGGGTTTCTTTTACATGAAAGAACAAAGCAGGAGAAATTCAAAGAGACCAAAATCCACAATGTCAGTTGAACCATTGAAGTTTGAACTTAGACCATCTGAATGATTGGCCCAAGATGAAATTCCAGACTTTCTTAGCCAATAAAATCAAAGCTTTACCACAAACATTTCTGATATCATTAAAAAAAAGGATAAAATACTGAAAATGAAAGCACCATAACCCCTAAAGGTAAACTAGGTCTTGATGTATTCAATTGAACTTGGTTCTAATGTATTTAAGTGGCAAATGGGGAAGGAATTTGCTGAAAAGTAGACTTTACACTAGCTGTAGCAGTTCAATAATCTCTCCTATCTAATGCTGGTGGCCAATAAGGTCCTCTCAACTGGAAAGAAAAAAAAATAACATATATTCACAGAATAACAAAGCATTTCCATAGCTGAAAAGCATAGATTTAATGTGTAGTGGTGAGGTTCCCTCAGTTTGTTGGGTTTGGTTTCTACAAAGCCACATCTTCTTTTGCCAATTCATATTTCTTCCAGCAATTTACATATTCAGATTTTCAACCTTCATTGGTTAATAAGATGGGTTTGTCGAGTAGAAATGATTCCCTCAAATAACTTATCAAAAATTAGATAATAAAAATATTCATTTACAAAATATTATCTTACTGAATCATGTTTGAGAGACAATCACAATACTTTGTCCTGTGGTGAAAGATGAAAACCCACCACTTAGGTTCTTTTTAAGTTTTTATCTTATAGTAGTTTCTATTTTGAGACATTCCCACCTTTTTCTAATTTATCTTAGTTGCTTTGTCTAATTTTTCTTTTTAATAATTACTGTTCGGTAGCACTTGAAGAAGTTTCTATTTTGGTTTAATGCAATTAGGAAGTGTCTAGATATAGTCGTAATAGCTCCAAAAGTTGATATAGTGTCATACAGAGCCCAGGAAACTTGTTTTTAAGTATTTTAAGCAGCTTCTAAGTTGTAAAAAGAGTTCCAATTACGATTTTACATCATCTTATCATCAATTACTATACTCTATACAAGCAAATTTATTTTCTTGCTCCCTTATTTTCAACTTTGCTCTTAAAGCTGTTGATTCAAATTATGCTTCTGCTACATCAACTGGAATTAAAGCTTTTGTTGAGAGCCTGTTACTTTTTGCATGATTGTTGACAATCATTAATCTTGTGTCACACATGAGCACTTCAATCTCAGGTTAGATCATAAGTTAAAGAAATTATAAGATATTAATGAAACTCTGCCAATGCCAACAGCTTGTAGGCAATCTGTAATTTGCATTACAGTAATAGCATTAAACTTTTTTCTTCAAAAAAAAAAAAAAGGATCTGTTGCTTATAGAATTCCAAGAGACAATCACCACAACCTTTGAAAAGCTCTATGGGAAGAAGGAAGGGAGGAGGAATCTTGGTTGAAACATTTGGGGATGATAAATGCATCTCGACTCGGACCCCCACTTCCCACATTGTTACTTGACCTTCTTTTTTTTTTTGGAGAAGAAACAACCACCTTTTTATTAATAATCATCCAACCAAAAGCAACCAACACAAAATCCAAAAATAAGGACCCACAAGCCCCTAGATACAATGCAAACACCTCCATCAATACCTGATCCACTCTGATATCAAAATAACCACTATGACACACACTCCCAAAACCCTTTCCCATACCATACTCCATCTAAGCAACAATTTTCAGCAACATGTTTTGATTTCTTAGATGAATTGATCTGTATTCCACCTCCAAACCCATCAAACATACTTCATACTGTACTACCTTTTCCTCAAATACATAAACACAAATGCTCACAGAAAGTGCTTATGAACTTGAGTGTTATGTTGTTAATTCATGCTCTACACAAATTGCACCCGCTACTTGATCAAAAGAGAGTTTGTTCTTTATAAAACACCATCAACCCTTGAAGTATATACAAAATCTATCGCCTTCTAACCAGCTACATTCCAAACAGGTTTCTACTCTTCAAGAATTCAACTTTATTATCCATCACAAGTCCTGTTCCAGTAATAATCAACTTTAATTCATTAAGGATTTAATGCTGACAACCCCTATTTTACTCAAATTTGATACAAATGTTTTTTTTCTAGGCAACTAGCATATTCCAATTATCTACTTCATGATGGTTTTTCTTTTTAAAGAGCTCTTATGCATTCCTCACGGATCCCTTCAAGAACACCTTAATCAAGGTATTTCATGTAGAAGAATATGCCAGTCATCTTTGGCATGATAAGACCATTATTTTGGTTTAGCAATGCTACTTTTGGAAGTCCTTAAGGAAAGATTTAGAGATTTTGTGCAAAAATGCATGATTTGTCGAAGGGGTAAAGGTCATTCTCAAATCACCAGGTTGTATACCGCATTACCTATTGCTAAAGCCCCTTGCTTGCAAAGGCATTTCTATGGATTTTGTACTAGGTTTTACTCACACATATCAAGGTAATGACTTGGTATTTGTTGCAATTGATCAATTTTTTGAAGATGACTCACTTTATTCCATGTAAGAAAGAATAAGCAACTTCTTTCGGAGTCAGACCTAGAGGATAGCAAATGTGGTGAATATTGATAATCTTTTTTATCCAAAATTGTTCGCTTGCATGCATACCCGAAACAATTACTAATTGAGATACTAAGTTCTTGAGTGGTTTGGACTACATTGCAGAAGAAGCCACATACTTTTCTTAAATTAAGTAGTATAGTTCACCCTACTTGGGGTAATCATGTTCACTATCTTGGGGCAGTCAACCGAACTTGGGGTAATCATGTTCACTATCTTTCAAAAGACAAACCTCAATATTGGAATTTTGCACTTGCACAAGTTGAATTTGCCTACAACTCCTCTAGGAACTATTCTACTCGTTTTGCACAATCCAAGATTCTCTATGCCAAACTTTCCTTTGGTTTTTGTGTCATTACCTTCTCTTCTTAACTCTCATGTTATCGTTGAAGAGATGAATTCTCTTGCTACTCAACAAAAGTAAGTCAAGAAGCACCTTGGAGATGCCAATGCTGATTTTACTAAATACAAAGCCAATGTTAATAAACATTGCTGTTTGATTCTTATGAAGAAGTAAGTTTTTAGTGATCGTTTATGTAAACAAAGATACATGGATATCCTATAGGTACTTACAACAAAACCAAGCCAAAGATGATGGGGACTCCTTGCATCCTCAAGAAGATAAGCAACAATGCCCATGCAATTAATTTTCCAAGTGACATGAACATCTCTCCTACTTTCAATGTGAAGCCTCTCTTTCCTTACTATGGCGACGATGAAGACATGTCACTTTTAACTCCAAAAACAGGGGATTGTTGTCGAAATGTGATAGATTATAAAATTTTAAAATGAGATCTTTTAAGGTTTTTTCTAAGATATCATTTTAGAGTATTTCCTATTGAGGCATTGGCACCTTTTTTCTAATTTGTCTTAGATATCATTTGGTACTAATTTGAAGAAATTTTTATTTTGGTCTAATGTAATCAGAAGGTGATTCTATTTTGATTTAATTGTAATAGCTTTAAAAAGTTACTACAATGTTATAAATGGTTGGAGAACTTGCTTTTTAAGGGTTTCAGGATATCTTTAAGTTGTTTCCAAGGACTTATCCATAGAAGGAGCTTCGATCTACTTCATCTTACCATCATTTTTTCTTATTCACTTTACAAGCATATTCTGCTTCATACTTCTTTATTTTCCATTTTTTTATCTATTAATTCAAATTACGCATTCACTACATTAAGAACAAAGGCTTTTGGATTGAAGTTGCATTAAGCAAAAAATCAAAGAACTAAGTGGAGTTGATGCTGGTATGCATTAAGCTGGTGTCATCAAGAGGAACAGAATGCCGGCTAGTTGCGGATTTGTGAGTGGGGTGCTTTAGCTGAATGTTGCTGTTGTTGGCAGTGTTGTCAAGGCGCCGCCTACGCATCCAGGCCCCCTCAACGCCTAGGCGTTGGAGGGGCTTCTCTATAAATTTTAAAAAAATAGGACTTTTAATAATTTATTTATTTTTTCAATTTTAACCTAAATCAAATAACTTCATGTTCAAACCTCTCCGAGTCAAACGACTCAAACCAACTTCGACGATCATCTCCGACACTCCAGTGAGCAACTCTGACATCTTCTTTGGTGAGCAACTCCGGCGAGTCTCTCCATTTCACTGTGCATCTCTCTCCCTTTCTCTCGGCTCTCTTCCTCTCCCTCTCTCTCTTTTTGCATCTTTCCCTCCCTCTCTTTCTTTGTGTCCCTCCCTCTTTCTCTGCTCCCTTCCTCTCTATCTGCCTGCGTCTCTCTTCTCACTCTCTACCTGCGTCGTTCTTCTCTCTATATCAACATCTCTATTTTGTCTCTCTTTTTGCGTCTCTCATTCTTTCTCTACGTAAATCCTCTCTCTCTCCGTCTCTCCACGCGCGCGAGAGAGAGAGAGAGAGAGCAATTAGCTCTTCTTTTTGGAATGTTATAAATATGAAGTATGTGAACTTATGATGATCACGAGTTTATTATAATGTACTATCAAATATGTTATTATCTATAATTTTATAATTTATATATCATAAATTAATTAAATATAAATTATAAATAAATAAAATTATAAAAAAGTATTAAACAATTTTTCAGGAAAATGTATGTGTATATATATATATATATATATATATATATATATATATATCTATATTTATTGAGTGAGGAACCAATAAATAAATAAACAATTCTTCAGGGACCTTTAAATAATTATTTTAAGGACCGCCTAGTCCTCGCCTTATGGAGGCTTATCGTCTTAAACCACCTTACCGCCTTGACAACACCGATTGTTGGTTTGAATTGGAAAAGATGTGAAGCATGAGGTAGCAATTTGAGGTGACTTGCCTAACTAATATAAGATTGGTGGTGCAAATTGAGGCAAGTGACAGCTGCAAATAAATATTTGAGCCTATGAAGCACCATCTAGGAAGATTAGAGAAGCAGGTGCTGATAACAACTTTGTCGCTGTGTA
This sequence comes from Tinospora cordifolia, assembly GCA_030144865.1. Classification (NCBI taxonomy): domain Eukaryota; kingdom Viridiplantae; phylum Streptophyta; class Magnoliopsida; order Ranunculales; family Menispermaceae; genus Tinospora; species Tinospora cordifolia. The sequence goes on from JAJIYU010012783.1 coordinate 8,977, forward strand.
TGGACATGAAAATATAAGATGGAAAGAAGTTACTGAATGGTAACTTGAGCTGCTCGTATCAAATGGCTGTAGGGTCTATTAGAAAGTTCAAAAAAGTATTAAGAGTTGTGTAAGGGCTGTTTTGGAGAGGTTCCAGGATCACTAAGCAAGTTTTAAAGTGGCTGAAATGTGCAGCAGAATTCTGGGTTTGCTAAGCAGAATAGGATAGGATGTCACAAGCTTCATTGTGGACACTGGCTGCTCTATGACTTGGGCTTAATATTTGGGACAATGTTAGGCATTTTGGACAGTAGGGCACAAGAGGTTATTAGAACTTTGTAGTTGCCATATTATTTGGAGCATCTCCTTACTTTACCCTTCTTCTCTTCCTTTGAGCTTAATCGACTATTTTAATGGACTAATGCGGGTTATTTTCATTTTTCTTCAATGATCATTCCGCATTAAATTTGGATGATAAGGATTCCATCAATATTCACTTGAGGCATTTAATCCCCAAACATGAGATAATTTCATAGACTAGGAGACGATGTAGCTATTCCCGATTGAATTGTAATTTAATTTATTTGGGAATAGCTATTCCCAGACATGAGATAATTTCCTAGTCCTATAATTGATGTTTACATATTTTGAGTTTTATACATGTGAAGGTTTAACTCCCCATTCATTTCACTACAAATTAGTGTATCAAGAATCGAAGGTGAAACACATTGTATGTCCGAAGAAATGCAAACTACAAATTGCAATAGCATAGAGGTACACCTATAAAATTTGTGAAGTTTTATTGAATAGCCATATAGTTTAATAACTTACCAAATGTTTTAACTATCACGGAGAAATGGATAATTAGAATTTTGTAGGTTTTTTAATATTATTCAAGAGAGAATATTAAAAGAATTAGAGTTGTTCGACCTTTGATTAAGATAGGCTTGCATCTCAAGCTTCCATGTTTCAATCCAAGAATCTTCAAATCTTCAAATCTTCAAATCTTTAATTCTTTGCCAAATTTAAATTTTGATTAGAGTATTTCATTAGTTGATTAATCACTTCATTTTTTTTTAATTTCCAAATATGGATAAAGTTATTTGATTTCAATAATAAGTGGAGTAAATCATCGTGGTACAATACTTTTCTTGTCACTTTAATACTTCTGGGACCCAAGCACTTGAGAAATTTTTAATCTTGAAATTAAATTTGCAACAAATTGGATCAACAATGCATAGGTAACAGCACAATTTATGCCTAAAGCCTTCTCATGCAAAAGGATCCAAAGTAAGGTCCTTAAAAAAATCCCTAAAAACACAACAAGCTGATCTAAATAGAAAAATCTAAAATTTGAATTTCAAAGTAAATGTCAAAAATAAAAATTAAAGATTGGTTGCAAAAACAGTCAATGTAACTCCTTCAAGTCTAAACAATGAAAAATGCGATTATAAGGGCAAAAACGAGCCTGAAATTGTGGATAATCTGGAGCACTGAATAGGGTAATCAATTTTCCCGATTCTACTTCATGATCAACTGTATAACCTTCTTGCATCCCTGATAGACCAGGCCTTTTTTCCCTTGCATCAGGGCCTTCATGTGACCTAATGATCAACTGCAGTTTTAGCATGAGCAACATCCCATAGTTAGTACTTTAACTAAAGATATAGGCATGGGGAAAAGTTCTAACACGTGCAAAAGTTAAATATTTAAGACAACATTTAATTTGTGATTCAGTTACAGAAAACTGAAATTGAAAAAACAAAATGCAATGGATAAGCTTGTCTTCTGAAAACAATAATAAATATGCTGACGTATCTTTTCTTTGGGAATCATATCCCAATATGTAAATCTCAAACCAAATGCAACTGAACTTTTTAATTAGGTAGCGTCAGTTGATATAGAATGTTGTCCACAAACAAATGATGAATCAGCCATTACCAGATGATACAAAACAAGTGCCTATAATATGAAATCACGAATTTACAATCTGCTTCCATCGACCATAATTTCCAATAATATTATAATATAATTGATATATATAGGATTTTATATTTCATATTGTATGATAGGATTAGTTGTTGAGTTTCGTCCATGGCAAATTATCACAAGTACTACCATAACACTATGAAGCCCATAACTACAACTATACCTAACGATGAGAATGAGATGTGATTGACAGAATAAGAAAAAAGCTAATGAAGGGTAACGCAATATACACTCATTACTTAAAAAAACAAAATTGAAGCTACACCCACTCATTTTAAACAACTGAATGATGAAGAAAATGGACGAAGAAATCAAAATGGAAATTTGCCATAATTAGTAGGTAAGGAAAGGACTCGTTTAATAAACAACGTTTTTTTTTTTTTATAAATATTATTAAATTGCAAACTATTGTCCAACAAAGCAGCTTTTAAGTCTCACCTTTAAATTAAATTTTTTCAGGAACTCTTCAGTGCAGTCAGGACCCCATAATAGACCAATACCTCTCTCTTTATTTGGAGAAAGACCAGGTTTCATCGATGGGTCCGACCAGAGCACATCACCAGGTATCAAGTTTATACCTTCCCAAGGTGGATCTAGAACAGATCTCCTTGCTTTAGATAATTCTTCCAAAGAACCAAGCGATAAAGTACTAGCAGCTGGATTTAAAACTATCCTACGACCCTTCCGTCCCTTAGGCCTCTTGGAAGGGGTAATAGATATGCTTCGGAAAAGTCCTCCATGAGCAGTATAAACATGGCCAGCTATAATAGAGGCCAGTGGAAGCCCTTCGAAGCACCCTAGACATTTCCTATAGACATGTTTTCCTTGTCCACCATACTTTGCCATCACCTCCTGCTCAAAACCATAGACTGACGTGCAGTATTTAGATTCATGATTTCCCCGAAGAAGGTATACTCGATGCGGCATTAACACCTGTGTCGACATATAACAATAAAAGAAGGTGGCATTGTTAGTAGAACAGGTTAAATAAAGTATAGAAGGAAATTATTTCAGTTTTGTATTCTTAAAACAATCACACAGTTTTTTGCTAGTTACTACTAACATTCTGTACCGATTCTTCATAAATTAAAGTCATTTAAAGAACTAGATAGTAAAATCTATCACTGATTTAGACGCTTTTATAAGTTCAAATCCAAAACATAAAGGTACTAGGTGGGTAATAAATGAAATTCAAATCTGTTACGGATGTAGAAGCTTTCATAAATTCATAAACGGCAAGAAGCATTAGTAGCTCACCTTAATTACTGGATGTAACTATTTTCTTACTGACCTCTCATTAGTGAAAATCAAATTTTGATAACTACCCATTACTCAAAGACTTCAAAACATTCTCAAACGAATACAAAGATTCAAGCTTTCCCCTAAAGCAGTGAAACTGTGAAAACACATTTTAGGAGCCAGATCCATCTCCATGTTTCAACAGCCAAAAAATTATATTAAAAAAAAAAAAAAAGTACCTTCCATGCCAACAAGAGCAGAAACGTCTCCAACCCCCAAGCTCCCCTATCCACATAATCACCATTAAAAACAAAGAAGCGATTCTCCGACGGAAATCCGGCTTCCCGCAACAGAAAAATAACATCATGCAACTGCCCATGAACGTCGCCAACAACTATAACACTCGAATCTTCGCCACAGTCATCAACTCTAACGCAATTGGGCTCTTTGTGAAGGATCTTCGAAGCTGAGAGAACGAGACTATCAAAAACGGAGACCGGCAGGACTGTAGGAAACTCCGATGGGGCCAAATTTCTGGAAGACCAATCGAAAGTGGAGATCAAATCGTGAACCCAATCGAGAGTGAGTTTAGCATTTGGAGGCCATGAAAGAGGGATCGGAGACGGTGGCGGAGGTCTGCCATCGGCGGGGGTTACGGGATTGTCATCGGAGGGGGAAGAATTTGAACAAGTTGTGGTGGTTGAAGATTCTGATTGCGACAACATAGTAGGGATAAGTCTCCTGTTGAAGAAACACTAATTTTTTTATTTTTTCTTTTTTAAGAATTTCAGAAACCCTAGCAAATGTAAAATGAGGGCTTCAAGTTCTGTGAGATCCAAGAGAGCGTTAAGAATAGAATATAAAAAAGCAAAAACATCCTGCTCCTTTGCTTAGGAACTGCAGTGGTAAGAAAACCCTGCATTTATTAGGATTTCATTTCCCAGTACTCAACTCGTTGAGAACTCACTTAGAAATGAAGGAAAGAATGCAGGGCAATTTGGTCCAAATACAACTCTTCATTTAATTGGAAGCTTCTATTTCAGCTCCAAGATTTCTATGCAAAATTGCACTTAAATTTTTTCAGCTTCCTGCCAAATTATTTGCAGAGGGCTACTATTCAAACCTCAATACGAACAGATCACATTCTTGGATAGACCCACTTTTACCAACCTTGTCAAAAACCAATAGAACTCCTAAACTACCCCTCCTAGGAATCATCCTACTATCCCACCCAAGGTTGCTCTTTTTCTTTTCTATCATTTCTTCTTATGTGAAATCCTAATATTTTAAATTTGAAGTCCAACATTCTCATCTACAAAGGCTCAGACTTCCAAAGTTTACCTTCGTTATAATTAAAAAAAAAAAAAAAAAAAACCCACATTTGTATTCAAATAAAATAAATTAATTTCTAATGTTTGTCATCGCGGGAAATTTTTCCTATGATGATTAAAATATGTGTTGATGATATTATTTTTTTTCATTATTGAACTTAAACTTTGAATTCATAATCTAATTATGAAATTACCTCAGAAGACTCTTTAAACCCTTAAAAAAGACTAAATAGTGTAATTACAATGACTGCGAGCACGCAAGACCTTTCAGAGAACTGCAGCGTGAAGTGGTCTTTGATGCATTAGGATGGCTCAGGAAAAAATAAAATAAAATAAAAAGAATGAATATTATGATTAAAAAAAATTAGTTTCTTTTTGTAACAAGTTACTTTTAGTAATTTTGTTAGAGGTATTTAAGAAATTGTATAAAAGTATTAGTAAATTTACCCTAGGCCCATCGAATGAATATTATGATTATGATTATTTTATTAATTAATTGGTGATTCATTATTAAATTGTATGCATGATCACATTATGATGATGTACATAAATAATTTCAAGATTATTCTAATTGTCTCTAGTCATCATTCATTGTTGTGGGTTCAATAATGCTAAAACTAGACCGATGTTTGATTGATAATCATGCGACTATTATGTGTACTAGGATAAAAATCAAGCTCATAGGCATTTGTTAGAGAATAAAGTACTAGACCATCACATTATGAAATCGCCACATTGATTAATGTCATAAATGTAGCTCTGGCAATAGATATGTCATAAATCCTGAAACCTAAAATTG
>JAJIYU010012784.1:0-14363 GCA_030144865.1 Tinospora cordifolia
TTATATATAAATATATACGTATATGTGTTTTAAATTCAACTTTCGGTTATTACGTCATTAAAATTTCATGTATTACAAATATTATGTCACAAAAAAATTCAGGTATTACATCTCATCATCTTTTTGATATTTTTAAAAATTTGTAGCTGCGGTGTTTGTAACACAATCAATTTTACGCAAACAAAAGGATAATTTTTAAAAATTCATAATTACATTACATTCAGTTATTAGACCCTCAAAAGTATTTAGCAATGTAAGTGGCGGCATTAGAACTTGGAGGCTTTTTATGTGATGGGCAAGGCTTTGGAATTTGGATGCATAAGGCCCTAAACCGCAAAACTATGTGCAGGTGTACGTGCACATAGTTAAGTTGTAGGAAATTAATTGGATTGCTGCATGCTCCTTACGGAGAGGAGAGGGTTGAAGGAAGGCGTCTTTGAAAGAGGGTTTGGTTCCGTCTCCCGCTTCTGCACTTCGCTGCTTTGAAAATGAAGCTCGTTAGGTAAAATCTCGCCTTCCCCCTTTTCCCTTTCCCCGACTTTCGTCTTCTTCCTTTACTTCTGTTGCTTGGTAGCTTTTAGTTTGAGCCGATCTTCTTTCCTGATCTCTCTGATGTTATTTCCAAAAAAGGTTTTTGATGAAATTGAACAACGAGACTGTCTCCATCGAGCTCAAGAACGGCACTGTTGTCCATGGCACCATCACAGGTTTCTTTCTCTCCCAACTGCTATACTCTATTTCTTCTGTGGGCTTGTTCTTGAGTTCATATTGATTTTGGATTTTTGACCATTCAGTCATAAATAGAATTGGATTTCTTGTCCTTCCCTTGCATACAAGTTGAGGAAGAGCCATGCGTGCATGAGTGTTCTAGATTTGATAAAACTTCTCTCGTATAATTGACCACTCATACTCACCTTATCAAAGATCTTGGACAGTTTTTAGCTATATATGGAACTTCTTAGCAAGTGAATATTGCTAAATGCCTTTTTCTTTCTTTTCTCTTTTAAAAATAATTTACTTAACTATCATCCACTGCCAGTGCCCTTCGATTCAGTAATACAAATGACATGTTGCAAGTACAACAATAACATCACAACGTCTAGTAATGGGATAATGCACAGAACATTTTTCATAAAAATTGGAGCCCCTGCTTATTCAACATAGAAAACCCTATCTGTTAGCTGCCTTGTCCTTATAAAACTTTCAAATCAGTTGCCTTTTAAGTCCATATTTGTGAGAGGATGAGATGATGTGTACTTTAGTGGATAATCGAAGGCTTCTAGGAGATACTTCTGTTGCTTTTGTGGAAGATTTTTGAAAGCTTACTGATGTGATGTTTGAAATGAAGAAGCCAAATTCCATATGTTTTAAGTGCTAGTCTGTATTCAGCCTATGTACATAATTTAATATGGGATAAACAAGTATTGAATCATTTGTTTAGTGTTATGAATTATGATATCAAGTCCCGTGTTGATTAGTGCTTAGGACATCATGTTTAACAAGTGTAGTCATTAGTAGATAGATCATTTGCTTTTTCTTTTTGAAATTTATAAATTAATCAGGATTTGGCATAAATGTGTATCTAATAAGACAAAAGGGTGCATCAAGTTTCTAACTGCACGTTGAACTGGAGGTACAATCTTTCTATCATGAGTCCGGGTCCCATATTAGTTATGGATGTGGGTATCAAACCAGAAAAGGCATCAAAGAATGGTTGAGAATGTGCCATGGAGCATGTTATAATTGAATTATTGTTAGTTGCAGCTACAAAGGGCCTAGAGTTTCCTCTCTCTCTAGATTTGTTTGCTCTTTGTCACCTTAGGTTTAATCCTTCATTATGTGACGAGGACAAGGAACAAAAATTTGACTTTGCTCCAAACTTTGACATTTGAAAATTAGAATTAATTTGAAGGGTTTGAGAAATTCGAAAGAATTTTTGTAAAAATTTGTCAACTTAGAAATTTTTTGAAAAATACTATATAAATGCTAAAATATGCACAATTTCTATTGAAAATGATGAAAACAAAAATAAATAAATACATTTTACATATAAAAGTATAAATAAAATGGTTTCTAATTTGTATTTTAACATTAACAATGTTTAATGCAAATTGTGCATGTTTATTTAAAACTGGTATTAAAAAAAAAAAAAAGAGAAACTTATTGTCAAACCCTAATGTTCTTGCAGACATAAACCTTAGTTCGATTGATCATTGACTTGCTAGTCATTACAAGCGCTAGTATATTTAAACATCTTTAGTGATTACAATAGATGGCTCTCATTTCTTGTTCTTTTCTCAACATCTCTCTTCTTAGACTCTTAACTTATTTTTCTCTTCTCTTTCTTTTCTCTATCTTCTCTCCTTGAGGCTACAACTCATTCCTCTTTCTTTTGGATTTTCACTTGCCAGTTGCACATATCGCGCATTTAATCTTCTTCATTTATAGAGAGAAATTTTTTTTTACAATGTTTATGATTATATATAATAATCTCTACGCATTAAATAGTTTCTTTCATAAAAAAAATGTCATTTTTTTTGTACAACTTTTATACTTTTTTTTTTTTTTTACAAAAATAGTCGAAACTTCGATTTTGGGTAAACTTCACTGATTTTTTTTTTGAAAATTTTGACAAAATTTTGTAATTTTACAATTATCTGTGATCTTAGCCTCGATTGTCCAAATTATCTAATTAATTCGGCTAATTTCGCCAACCTTACCATGGATAAGGATTAGATGGTAAGAGAATAATTGTTTGACTCTGTTAATATGTTGCTAAATTGGAGATGGAAGTTGACTGAGGAACATGACTTTGATAGGTGAACAACTTTGTAAAGAAAGTTTCATTCCTATGCTTATGAATTACATAATTAACTATACTTTTTATTTGCAAGTAATTCTAAAATCCTGATATCATTTTTCATAATTTTTATTCCTTGTTTGTGAAGATGAGGATTCAATCTAGCTGGTTTTACTATTAAATTAAAGGAGCCAAACCATTGGTACACCTGAGAGCCAATTTCACTCCTAAATTTTTCTGGAGATCTGACAAACCTCTTCCAACTATTTCTGGACAGATTGAATTTTGTTTAATTGTCTTGCATTTGAGTAATGGCTTCTTTTTCCCTTTAATATTCTGACCAACCTCTCTTCAAGTCGAGGTTTGGTGACTTTCACATGCAAACTACTGTAAAAAAAAAAAAGTGCAAAGCTTTAGCTAATTTTATTGACTTGCTGCTTTACTAGTCAGTGATTTACTTGCTGTAGTTATTAAATACCAATCTTAGTTTGGATGAGACAACTATGAAGGGTTTATCTTCGTGTGTGGTAATAATTAAAGATGCTAATTAAGGGCTTTGCTGGTTGATTATAGGAGTTGATATTAGTATGAACACTCATTTAAAGACTGTGAAGTTAACCTTGAAGGGAAAGAACCCTGTAACTCTTGATCACTTAAGTGTGAGGGGTAACAACATCCGTTACTATATCCTTCCTGACAGCTTGAACCTTGAAACTTTACTGGTGGAGGAAACTCCTAGGGTGAAGCCCAAGAAGCCAACTGCTGGTATAATAAAGAATTTTCTTTTATTTTTGTCTCATCTTACTACTTTTGCACAAATTTTCTGATACAATGCATTAATACGTCCATGGATTTGCCTTCAGGTAGACCTGTGGGACGTGGTAGGGGGCGAGGTCGTGGTCGTGGACGTGGTCGTGGCCGTTAGACTTAGGACCATGTTATTGATCTTTGTCAAAATTTCTGTATTCCGGAGGGAAACTTCAAAGGGTTGGGTGCGATCCAGAGAGGTGAAAATCATTCTTCACCTTTTCTTTTTGCCGTCTCATGTCTGTGATTTGGGTTTGTCTTACGCTTAGTTAATGAATATTTAATGACTTGGAGATTTTTGTATCCAATTAAGGCTGTTCTCATGTTCTAGTAAGTATTTTTCAAATGCACCATATTGTATAACATTGCAAAGTATGCCATACTTCATTGTAAGATTGAGAAATTCAATGACGCAGGCAACCGTGTGCTCAAGTAACAACGCAGGAAGCACTGCATCTTTAGCACGTTTAATGGTAATGAGACACTTGTAGTTGTTTTTAACATGTTTGCAATTTTTATTTTTGTTTTTGTTTTTTGGGGCTCATTTGGTTTTGAATATGAAGTTGAATTAATTAATGAACAACCTTTCTGAAAAAAGCACGAGTGGCTTGGTTTTTGCACTCATTTCAAACGCTTACAAGGAGATTCTAATATCTCATCGTCTCAAAGTTTGAATGAAATTTCAGTCGCGTACATTTAAAGGGTTGAGAGGCACTTCAAGCCATTTGCAGCATTACTCAAATCCCTTTCAGGCTTTGGCAACTTCAACACATCCACCCACTAAATTATGTTTTATAGTGAGCCTATCAACTTCTTATTAATAATGGTCCTCTCGCCTCCATACATGGACACAGCATCCTTTTGGCATGACTTTTCTCAACTTCAATAAGCTAGCAATTTAGACCCATTTTAAAAATCCACATCCTACAAAAGAATGTAATGAAGAATCGCAGCTGCAATGATAAATAAAATTACGAGAAACCTATTTCTTTGCAATTGAATTCAAAGACTTGAGCAAGCCTTTCGATGGCCTTTTCACTGTGTGATTTAGGAGGATCATGAGCGTTAACAGAGTTAATGCTCCAGCTTGATGTGCACTACCAAGTGAAACTGGAACGTAGGAGAGGAGTGTTGATATCCCCAAAGTTACCTGCATATATTTACAAATTTTCCAAGATTTGCACTTCAATTTTTCAAATATGCATGTCCAACTTGGAACTTCAAATCTTTCCTTGACAAACAAAAGTGGGCAAACCTTACCTGAAGAGCAGCCATGCCCATAGTGCTCCCTATTATTGATTTTACAGCAGGATGTAAGTCCAATTTTCTCGAAGCCAACCACAGCCCAGTTATAGAAAGCAATGATGCAGTTGCAAGAATGCGATGATCAAGCTGTAAAACAAACAACCACTTTAGGCACTGAAAGAAAAACTCAATTATTCATTGACTCTCCAAAAATTTCCTCAAAGGAGTTACTGGTCATTCCTCACGTGGTACTCCGGAAAATTAAGCTATACACGTAACAGTTATTCTCCTATCACCAGAAACATCTAAAGTTTTCCTGGGTTCTTATTAAAATAATTATTTATGCATGTGCAATATAGAGCTCGGTTTGCAGCAAATTCTGCTTATACTATTTTAACTTGCTCATTATTTGGTTGTTACATAAAAGTAAAAATTTTCTGTTCAACCTTCGTTGATTAATGGTCTGCTAAAAATGTGCCTTGGTTGCAGAACCATTGAACTTTCCTTTTTGGTCCATGAATACTAAATAACTCATTTCTGACCTAGCAGAACAAATGGGCAATAACTCAAGAGGACTAGAAGCCTTATCTCACCATAAGAATCGTGCATCTTAATCAGGGAGTACCTTAACTAAACTTTTCTATGGTCCACGAATACTAAGTGAACTAATAAAATATTTCACCAAGGTTTATTCTATATCTATGAAGTTCGACCATTTCAAGGGTTTTATTATGCCCAATTGGAGAGCCATGCTCTGTCCAGCTCTCTAATTGTCATGGTTATCTAGCAAAAAAATCTGGCAAACTCAAGATATTGAAACTTGTCTGTTCATTTCTTCTGTTTGGGAAGAAACTACAAAGGCTCCTAAAACTTACATCATAACGTTTGTGGTTGGGAATGTTCATTGGAGGCATGGCCCATGAAATATTTGGGGTTGCCTTTGGGCAGGGACCTGCAAACTTCAATCTTTTGGTCATTTGTATTAGCCAAAATCTCAAGCAGGGTGGAGGTGTAGAAAAAAGAATTTTGGTCAAATGGAGGTCAGCTAGCTCTTATTCACTTGGTATTATCAGTTTTACCATCATATTATCTGGCACTATTTCAGATCCCATTTGGTGTAGCTCATAAAATTGGAAGATGATCAATACATTCCTTTGGAATGGGAATTGGTTTCCACTCCAATAGGAAAGGGGTCTTTTATATAGGAAATGCAGTTAAGAGCTATGTCACTTGGATAGGTATGTATGTCAAATATGGGTACATATCTAGAGGTCCAACTTCTGCATTGTCAAATTCTACAGTCATTATAGATTACAAGTCATTATGGATTACAAGTCATTCTAAAGAAAGCAAATAGGCAAGAATTGGAGGCAGGAAATTTACATGGTTAAGCAAATTGAATGGATGATTCCAACAGCTTTGTAAAGGATTCAAGAAATTATCTTGAATCAATACACGAGAAAAGGATAACAAATGAAGGACATTGCAACTTAGATGCAAGTGACAATTGAATAAATACAAAGCAAAATGTTGTTTTCACAACTTGAATATATGTGTGTATATAGAGGAAACAAGCATCAGTAATGCTCAAAGTGAAAACCACCAAAAAGTTCGCATAAAAACATTACCAAAACAGCAAAAGAAACACCCAAGACAGTCTTAGATCCCATATGTTCCCATACAAGCGACTCCAATTACTAAGCCAAGAACTAATGGAATAGTTTCCCCCAACCTTAATGCAACCACGCAAGAAGTAGTCATAATAATCAGGTCGTCCACAGGACCACAGCGCAATTAGAGAATGTATGTAATAATATTCTAAAATCTAAAGTGTTGGACATATATCCTACAACCCATGTCATATCAAAAAGTGTCTGATCCAGGTACATCATGCTAAAATAAAGAGTCAGGGTAACACAAGGTAAGAGGAATATGGCATTATGTGCAAAATGTCTATGGTGGTTTGAGAAGGAATGACTTCCGTTGTGGGGTCAAGTGATTGAGAGTTGGTCTGGAAGGCACTTTCAAGGACTGAATGGAAGAACAATGTATCAAAGCATGTCAAGGTTCATCTCGTCTCTATGGACAGATTTTTAACAACACATAGAGTGTAGGGTGGGAGATGGTCGAACATTTAGATTTTAGGAGGATAGGTGGTTAGACTCTGTGCCTCTAGCTCTGCTCCACTTCAAACCAGCTTTCAGCTTTGCACGACCAACATATCATATTATATCTACCCAAAACAACAGTAAAAATGAACCAATAGATTGAAAACCTGCACTTAGAGACCCTACTAAAAATGCAAACTGAGAACTAGCCATCCTTCAACCAAGACTTAGCCAAACACAGGTGGACAGCAACCCAGGTTCTTTTAGGTGGGCCTTATGTTCATCAGGGATTTACTCATGTTTATTATAGAGTTTTCCCATTGACTAGCTATCATTACCAGACTTGCTCATTGCTTCATATGCTTGGAAAGTGAGGGTTGCCCTTAAGGTAAAGACGTCTGAATGGACGAATGCTCTCAACAAGATCAAACTGATGGATATACAGCAGAAAAGATGCCCTTACATATACATGTCCCTTCACTATTGTTTGACGTGCCTAAAAAGGATGACGAAACAATAAATAATTTACTTTTCATTGTAGTGTTGAAAAGAACATATGGGATAAAAGATTTGCTGCTTCAGGAAGGAAATTTCATTCAATAAAGCAGCTGTCAGGAGGGTTATCTTGGTGTCATGTCACAGACTCTACAAGTGAACTAAAGGAGATTAGTAGCATTGCTTCATTCTGTCCTTTATGGAAAACATGGTTAGAGTGCAAGAGAAGACTCTTCCATGGCAATACCAAGGATGAGAACGTGTTGTGGGATGAAATCACATTAACAGCTCTACATGTATGTTTGCTTCTCAATGGTCTAAAGGTCATTTAATTACAAATTGGTTTCTCGTATAACTATTATTAATGATAAATATACACACCGTTTCTTTTAATTAAAAAAAAACTTATATGTCATAATTAAATGGTCTGGGCATTGGCTGCATCAAAAAAAATATTTGGACTAGTGAATTGTGAGATTCAATCAACAATCATATAGAACATCGGATGATAATGACATAAAACTCTACAATTAGAACCTCCAAAGTGCAATCATGAATAGTTGTCCAAATAATGCCAATGTCAAATCTCATTTCTTTAAATTTTATGCCACTCTGCATTAAGAAAAAGCGGGTATAGTCCCTAATCCAATATCAGGAAAGAACAGATAAGAAAGCAATCATAAAAAACTAGGAACCTTATATGGCAGCTGAAATGAAAGATAGAAGTAGCAGTAAACTAAATAAATTAATAAAATCAATTACCTGTACTGTTGATGTATTCTCAAAGAAATTACGCAAAAGTGGCTCCATGCTAAAAATGTCATCTGGAATCCATGTATCGCCCATCTTAGGAAAAGTATTGAATGCATGGCCCTGGAAATTAAGTATGAGATTGTCCACCACCATTAAATTCAATCAAGTTTTGGAGTAGCAACCACTGAGTTTCTAGCATGAGATATGATTACTAAGAAAGGAGAAGAAAGATAAAAACCAGGACATATTTCTTACAGCATCATTTCCAGCAACAAAGGCTCCTGACACAGCAGTAATTCCAATGAGCAGGCTTATAGGAAGGGCGAATCTCTGAACCTTGGCTGCTCCATGAATCCAAGCCATGGTCCCTGCAGGTGGTTCTGGCATGACTACAGAAAGGCCAGTCCAAAGAAGACCACAATATATAACAAAAGCTGAAGTAAGGTGAGCAGCAAGACGGTAAGGGCTTACTCTAGGCTGAACATATTCAGAAATTGGCTCCTTCAAAGACAGAGACATAGTGTTAAGACTATGAACAATTAATGCATAACAATAGATATGTATAATGCTTCCTACCTCTAGGCCACTCTTAACCATCCACCAACCAATCAGACCCTGTCCAGCACCAAGTGCAAAGAAAGTAGAGAGTCTCAGCCCAAGTCGAAGGGTAATATACCCTTTTCGGAGAAAATATGAAAATGGCAGTGCAAAAACAATACCAAGTCCCCTCCCCCACATCCGGTGTGCATATTCCATCCAATATATGAATTTGAAGTCTTCAATACTCATCCCTTTGTTTACTCTAGAAGTGGCCGGAACAAGCAAACAATCAAATTATAATGAAGCTTTCATCCAAGACTCTATAACTACTCTTGCATACAGCAAAGGCTAACAACTGGCTTAAAGAACAAAACAAAAAAAGAGGGAGAAACAAGCTTCAATAGGACACAAAAATCAATAAAATTCAATAGGACTATGAATGTAGCTCAAAATATCAGAGGCTCTTTCTAACATTGAGATGTTATCTGTTCAAAGCAATTCTATATGTATTAATATTAATTTTGAAGAAATACTCGACAAATTCTTTTAAGGAGAACTCAGAAGATTAGGCAATATTATTAAAGTTTAAAACTAACCGCTTGTATTCAGGGGATTGCTTATATTTCTCAAACTCAACTAGCCATTGATCTTCTGATAGAGGGGGGAGGGTGCCAGTAAATTTCCAGTCGGTCATAGAGAGACCAGAGCGAGTAAGTCGCGTGACACCACCAAGAACTACCGTACTAAACACCCATATAGCACAACCGAAAATCCATATCCCAACCAATTTCTGTGCACGAGGTCCAGCAGTAACTAGCATCTTTAAGCCTTCATTAGTTGAGGAGTATAAGGTTGTTGCAGTGCTGGTGCACAAATATCTTGAAGGCGGAGAATAGAAGAACCCCTGAAGAATGAAATTTGTTAACAAAGGAAGCAACACAAACAGGAGATATTAGAATGGGTATAGAGAGGACATACAGCACGGTAGAATTGCATGAAGACCAAAAATGTGGTGTAAACATGTTTTGGCATAAGGCACTAACCTACTTCCCTTCAGCTAATTTGAGTATGACTAAAAATGCAAAAAGTGGGAGAGTATGAGCAATTTAAGCTCATTTCACGCTATTAGCAAGATCAAAGGATAGGATAGGGAAGTTATATATATTTTTTTATTAATCCAAACAATATCAAAATGCAATGAAATGTGAAAAAAAAAAAGAAAAAAAGAAAAGAAACAAAGATATTTGCATCATCCAACAACTCGATGTTCTAAGCTATACATACAAGGGAGAGAAGGAGCCCCAACGGTAATCTCAGATGTAAGATTAAGCGATTTGAAAAATAAAATTTGGAATGCAGGGGTTAAATAATTAATTTGAGAAGGAACATGAAAAAGAGTGAAGTTTTCGCTGTTGTAGCATCTGAGCATGACTACTTTGCAGATGAATGAAAATTTTTGAGAAGAGAATAATCTCAAACCTTATTAAGCTTTTTGAAGCCATAGAAGGAATAGGGCTTAGCAGTGGAGGAATTAAGAGAGGAGGGTGTAGAAGAGAAGAATCGGGAGGGAAGGATGATGGAGGAATCATTTGAGACCCTTGAAGAAGAAGAATCCCTGATACGGGAGAAGAAGTTAGTAAGGGTGTTTTTGTTTCTTCGAAGACAACAACACAATTGCCTTTGAAACATGGCGATGGTGGCGACTGTAGCGATGCAGCTGCGTTAGCCGACGACGCTCCTCAATCACCCAGCATCTCCATCGCTTGCTTGCTCATTTATTTTCTTCTCGTCTTGCGGTGGAAGAGTCGTCACGTGCACCACTCAACACCATTTCTCTCCCTGTTTCCTCACCTTCCTTCCATTTTTTTTTTTGTTTTTTGTTTTTTCGTTTTCCTTAACACCGAACCCTGCGCCATGGTGAGCACGAGATGAAAATGGGCCGGGCCACGATCACAACCCCCTGAGAAAATTACAAAAAGTATCATTTTCTTATAAATATTTATTAGATTTAAATATTTTTTATTTATCATACTTTTAAAAGGTAGTTATAAAAATATCACTACTCCCTCTTTAGTGTGCCAAGTTATCGTCAAACAGAGTTGAAGAACGAAGGAAGACGATAAACCAGCAAATCGTAAGATTCCTATTGCAATGTGTTTATCATGGATGTTTGTGAGTTGTGCCATCATTAGATCTTCTACTATTCCGATCGTAGTGCTAATGCAAAGAAAAAAAAAAAGAGATGGTGAAAGAATAGGCAAAAGAATGGCAAGAAAAGAAGAAGAAAAATAGCTTAAAAGAATAAGAAACATGATGTTGAAACTAAAAAAATAAATCCTACTTTGAAAATAATTTTTGCAAACAGCAATGATCCGTAGGGTTGAATCCTCAAAGATTGGTGTAGTTATCTACTTCCTTTAGTCAAATAAAATTTAAGATTGAGGGTTTTGATAATAAGGCGAAATAATGCAAAACGGATCAACAAAATATGATTTAAAGAAATTTATGTCAAAAAATATCTAGTCCAAGAGATAATCTTGGTGTTAATTCTTTAAATTGATCGTTGATACAAAAATAACATATTCATTCTTCAATAAATTGATTATAATTATTATCAAGCACTAAAAGCCTAATTTCTCTTTTTTAGTTAAATAAAACAAGCTCTTTGATTAATCTTAATCAGCAAACAACTATAAACAAACCTTTAGAGTTTAATTTGTTGATTGCATTTCATGTTGTAAAGATCACTAGTTTAATCAACAAACATGCAAGCTCCGTGTATTTAAACTAGATCATGGACCTACATAACATGGTTCGAATTCTATGAATTGAGCCTTGTTATTGCACCATTAATTATTGACGCAATTGGATTATTACGAATCCAATGCTTCAATTGGTTGTATATTATTTCAATGAATGAATAATGAGTCCTATTGTATGTAACACCCCAAATTTTCAACTGGACCTCCTGTCACATATTATCTCACGTGTGGATCGTAGCCCAATGAAAATCAAGATGCCGCTAAAATTTTTTTCTGTCAAAAATCTTTTTCTTCAAAATTTTGTTCATAACCATTAGGTCTCAAGTCAATGTTTATATAGATGTCTTATACAAAACAAAAGATCAAAATAGTTTCTCAAGACATTCACCAGATTTTGCAATACAATTTATAAATAATGTAGCGAAAATCTTTAAAGACTTGTATTAAAACAAAAATGCTAAACACATAATATTGTTCACAAATTTAATCAATTGAACTTAAAATCAAATAAATACATGAAAATTGTTTCAAAAAAATTAAACAAAATATCACTTCCAATACCACCTATCCCAGACTACGTCCACAATGAGGTGTCCAATTAAAGTGCAAGTCTTCAGATGTAAGTTACCATACTCTACGTCCATGGGTACCTGAAAATAAAGTGGGAGTGAACTCGAAAGCCCAGTGGATCGTTCTTACATATCACATGGATTATACTGACTCAATCCAAAATATTACAAATACTTTCAAACATTAGGCGTTTCAAATATTCATTTGGTTTTGGTCAAAGTCTGAGACAGGAAGAAGGTTGAGATGCCTCTTGGTATTCCTTGTGATTCAATCTAATCTTAGAGGTTCCAATAACCGTCTAAAATCAATTGACATTCATATCACAGCCTAAGAGAGAGTACTTACTGCAGCATCGTACCATCTGCCAAAGACTTCAAGCTGTCAAAGTCAACTCCGATTGGGAATACCTACGATCTGCCTTGTGGCTAGTCAATCTCAAATGGTGATATATAGGAGATGTCACCTCGATCCGCCTCGGACTCGTCAATCGCATTGGTACGTGGATTCTTAATAAACCATCGTCTTATTTTACTTTTTTACAAATAATATCAATCACATCAAACATCATACCATACATTAGAAAATTAATTCCACTATGCATGCAAGTTAACATGATAATGTGCACAAATAACCAATGGAATTTAAATGCATATCTTCCTATTCATGCATGTTATAATTGAGAAAATATAAGTGCAAACCTTTATATTCAGTCATGGCTTGAGATGATTATGCATGAGTTTAAATAATTCATCATACATCACACATTATTCAAATAAACCAACCAATTTCAATCAATTTCCTAGTAAGATTCTAATAATCTATAACTATTCAACCAAATGCTTTGAATTTTAAATCTATACAATACATATGAGCAAGGAAGTTATGCCCACCTGATTAGGTCGATCTTCAGGGCGATCTTGCTTTCCTTCGAGATACTCTAACATGTGAAAATCTGGGAATCATAACTTGATCAAGCTTTCTCTTCCTCAAACTAGTATAAAAGTTCAGAAGCAGTTCTCTTACCTGAATAGAGATTCTATCATTTTAGCTTTGGACAACTATACTCTTACTGATACCTTATACTGAGAAATCAATGATCATTATCGAAAACTAACTACTACAGTAATAGAAGGTAAATCATACTGACCAGGAATACCATGTGACACATCCATTCCAAGAATGATGGTTGGAACCTTGGAGATCAGGAGAACATTTGTTAAGTATTGATCATTAACCCTTGCTGGAGCAATGCATTGAGTCATAATACCAAAATCAGCTAGACTTTTCTTCTTCCATGAACCCTATATAGCAAATGTTTTCCTTTCTGGAACAAGACAAAGGAGGAACTAGGATACTCCAGAAAGTTTGGCTTATATCTGTTCAAACATCTGCTCAACTCGAACAAAAGGAAAAACTCTTCTAGCCTGAGGATTCTCATTCGAATATATCAAATGGTTGACGCTTCGTCCTTCCTTGTGCTCATATTTCTAGCCGCAACCCTCCATCATGATTATATATAGAAAGCTCCAAAGTTCATGTATCTAGTGGATTTATCATCTTATAAGATGTAAATGTTTTATTAACTTCCACTGAGAAATTTAGATATCTTCATGAAACGTCTTTGTAACACCCCAACCCCCACATTTCTTGAGTTTTGGACAACCACCATATTTTGACAGTGGACTTAATCAATTGGCGAGTCGGGCCAGTGTTACTTTACAAGCGACACACACTTGACTTTCTATTTTTCAATATCACTTGCCTTAGAGTAAATTCAATAATACAAATTCACATATAACAAAATCAAGGCAATTTAAAGGTAAAGAAAAATTCAACTTATTTATTAATAAAAGAAGAAAGTACATAGCTTTCTAATTCAAGAATAAACCATTACATTATTTATCAAAGAGATTCATAAGCTAAAAATCAATTTTTAGCGAAAGTCTTATTTCAAAATTGGGCAACATGCCCTTACATTAAAAAAAAACTTTAAGAAAATAGAAACTTGCTAAAAAGCTATCCAAAATCTCATGATCTTCATGATTTCAAATTCCTGAAAAATAAAAGGAAGGGATGAGCACAAAGCTCAGTGGATCTTAATTAAACAACCGTTTTTCAAACTCAACTCAATAACACATCCATAATTCAAACACTTGCGTATATTAGGCGTTCCAAACAACCAATTGTTTAAAGTTGTAATTTAGACCAAAAGAGTTTCTCAACCCTTGATGTTCTTTACTAAGTGCCTCCTTAGAGTGAAATATGACATCACATAGCCAATTC
>JAJIYU010012785.1:0-14335 GCA_030144865.1 Tinospora cordifolia
TGTAGAGAGGAGAGATTGGCACTTGAAACAACTAGGGAAAAAACTTAGAAATCTGAAAAACCAGTTTCAGGACAGGTAAATATCAGATCCGTTGACTGACCAAACCTTGGAAATTTGAGCTGAAATTTGGTAAAGAGGTCTCTGTATGTGCCTATAATATGTGTACCAAATTTCAGGCCATTCTGAATTAGGGAAGTAGGCCAATTAAACTTCTAAGTGACTGCCTGTCACAGGGTATACGGGATTCTTGTAATCCCTGTTATTACACCTAGAAACCCTAGTAAATGGTTTCCAAAAATCACGAAATAAATTCTAGTGAAATTTTAGACAGATTAGATAAAATCTGAAAATTTCTACACAAATCCAACGGTTGGATTGGTCACAGAAAATTTGGAAACTTTGCTGCCAGGAAGTGTGTACCCAGAAATTCCAGTGACTCAACTGAAAATTCTGAGAATGAATTAGATAGGCAAACCTCTGTGGATTGACCTGAAATTTAGTGGAATGATTCCTAATTATGTCTAGTATATGCCTACCGAATTTCAGATCAATCTGATATGAGTAAGTGGGTCAAATTAACTAAACATACGCTGTCTGTCATACAAAAACCGAAAACACATAGTCCCTGGAATGTTAGCACAAATTACTATCAAATGAAGTCCTAAAATCCTGATTTAAAATTCTAGGGAAGGTTTGGGAAGTCTAGAATAGATCTGGAAAATTTGGCATAAATTCGATGTACGGATTGTCCGCAGAAAAAATCGGTAAGCTTGTTGTGTAAGAGGACAAGGAACCCAAATTTGACTAAGTGTTGAGGATTGAGATTTAGAACTAATCTTGACCCTCTTGACCCAATTTTGACCTAAATGGGCTATGTTGACCCAATTTGGGCATGGATTGACCTAAGGTGACTAGAATGACCACAATAGCCAGGGTTGACCAAAATTGACTAGGTCTGATCGATTGACCGAAACGGCTCGGGTCGATCAAAACTGAGTTGGGACAGTGATATTAGATACTGGGCCACTGTACACATAGAACTGAGTTTGGGTTTTGATTGATACAGATTCGAAAGAGTATATCGGGGCTGGACCGGTTGTCGACGGGGCATCGGTGCACAGGACCCGAGGTGAGTAGTTTGATTCAGGTGTTTCTATGACTTTTGTTCCTTGCATAAACTTGGTTCGAATGGTTTCACGGGACTTAGATACATCTGGTTGATTTTAAGATATGTAGATGTACACGGGTAGTGAGACCAGAGGCCCAAGGTTCGAGCGCAGGGTCAGGGTACACGATGAGATGAGACTCGGGGTCCGAGCGCGGGGTTAGGGTACTCGAGGGATACGCCTAGCCTACGACCCGCTCAAGTGGCCAATACGCTTGACCTACAACCCGCTCGAGCGATGACCATAGGTTGGGTTTTAGTTAAGCTAACCTAGCCTGGATATGCTTTTAACGGGCATCATTTTAAGATGGTTTTTGAAACTGTTGCACTATTTATTACTGTTTTTATACTATGCCATGCTTTCGAATGTTACATCATTTTATTGCTCATGCATACATGCACTGTTTTGGAATATTGGTTATGGTTACATGTTGATCTTTCTACTCACTGAGCCAGGTGGATTTTAGGCTCACTACTCTATTACCATTTCAGGTTCTTCAGTGGCGGACAAGGGAAAAGCCGTAATGATAGCCTGATTCCCTCACGACTCGTGTCCCAGTTTCTTTTTGGTCTTCTCTTTTTCATTGAGGTTGGTGATAGTTTTGTACTAGTCAAAATGGTTGAATATGTATTTTGGACAGACTATGTAAATGAAATGTTATCGTTTGAATTATTACTTACTTTGGTTTTAATGATTCCAATCATTCTGATATCATCCCATCACATGAGGTTTGCAAAGATGGCTTAACAGCGGTTGGGCGAACTCGTCTTGGTAAGAGAGTTTCGTCAGGCCGCTGTGCTGGTCGGGCCACCCTCGACTCTGGGAAAGGGTCCCGACACCTACTCATAAAGTGTTCACTAGTGGGGCAGAGAAAGATGATATGTTTGAAAGCATTACTACTCAAGGCAGCAAGTATATTGAATTGTCTCAGCTATCCTTCCCATAGAGATTTAAAGATTATGTGACTGTGCAGCCGGCGGAGGAATGTGGTGCTAATCTACAGAAACAACTCCCTTTGAAACTTACTGATCCTGGAAGCTTCACCATTCCATGCCAAATTGGTTCGAGATTCTTTAATAAGGCATTATGTGATTTGGGGGCAAGCATTAATCTGATGCCAATGGCAGTATATAAAGAATTAGGGTTGTCTGAATTAAAGTCTACTACTCTTTCCCTGCAGCTAGCTGATAGATCATTCAAATACCCACAGGGTGTTGTAGAAGACGTTTTAGTAAAGGTGGATGAGTTAATATTCCCAGTTGACTTTGTGGTCCTTGACATGGATGATTATGGGGAGTTTCCACTAATTCTTGGGAGGCCATTTCTAGCTACAAGCCATGCACTTATTGAAGTTGCCAGAGGAGAGCTTAAGATAGACTGGTCTTTTCTATATATCACTCTTTGAAGTCTCCTCCTAAAGTGCAAGTTGGCTCTAAAATAGAGCTGCAAAAGCCCAGACCTCCTGATATTAAAGTTGAAGATGTTGTTTCTACTAAAGGGGAAGTAATCAAAGCATGCCAGAAGCATTGTTACACCATTGCTGAGCTACTTGATGCACAACCATTTCTGAAGAGGCAATCACATGAACAACTACTAACACATATGCGGCCACCTGACAACAGAAAGCAAGAGTTGCCAAAAGCCAAAGTGTTTGTGCAGATTAACAAATTGGGTTTTGGTTAACCCATATCCACGTCGAGCTAACGACGTTAAACATAGCGCTGAGTGGGAGGCAACCCACTAGTTTTTATTTTTTGTTTATTTCCTTTTATTTTTGTTTTAGTTTAATTTAATTTCTTAGGTTTGCATGCATATTCAAAAAAAAATGCATGCCTTTTAGTTAATATTTCTTTAACGCTCTTTTTTTTGTTCCAAGCAGGTTTATGAGTATATGTGTGGATGCCTGTACTTAAGTCGATCCTCCATGTGTGTGTGAAAGTGAAAGTGTACTCTTGAGGACAAGACACAATTTAAGTTTGGGGGTGCGCATTGAAGAACTTCTTCAATTTCAGGTTTGTTTTTCCTTATTTTGCCTTTATTTTATATATTGTGTGTTATATTTTTTCTCTAAACTGCACATATTCGTGGGCATGTCACATATATAAATATTATTGCAATCATTTCATGACATTTAGATATTAGGATTATTTATTTAGAGTTAGGACATGAGCATATAGAGCATATAGATGTCACTTAGGCTAGATCCATGCCATATTTCTTGAAAATTTTCACTGAGAAACCTATGAAATTGAAAATTCCTCTAGTGTGATGAGACAAAGAACTAAGGTACTTTCAAACAGTCTGTGTGCTTGGTTTTTCTGAAATTTGACCTTGACAGATCTCTGTAGTCTTAGGTAGATTAAGAATTCGAAGACTGAGGAAAGTGAGGAGTAGAAACCAAACCACAAGTGGAGAGAATTTTCCACAAACTCTTGAAATAATCAAATCTGTCTTGAACACTGCTTAGGAATGACTATAAAAGGGAAATGAAGTAAACCATCATTGTTTGAGTCATAGCCTAAAGGTCGGTCCCAACATTTATAATCCTTTGTAGCCAATTTTGAGCCTTATAGCCTGTTTTCTTGTTATGAACCTAAACATTACATATATAAACACTCTATCCTTGTATGAATATCTCCAGTGGACCTATTTGTGTGCACTTATGATTTTAATACTGCCTATTTTAATTATGTGAAAGAAGGAGGGGATGCTAATATTGAAATACATATGTTTTTAGTTTTTGCTTCAACTTTTATTTTGTTTAGTAAAAAAAAAAGGAAGAAAAAAGAGTTATATTTATTTCTTTAGTATTTTAGTATTGTCAATAATAGCTAAACTTTCTACTTTTGTATGAGTGTACATGTAAATACAATTTGGAGTGCACGTGATGAAATAAGTTTGGGGGAGATATGAAGAC
Source organism: Tinospora cordifolia (assembly GCA_030144865.1). Lineage (NCBI taxonomy): Eukaryota > Viridiplantae > Streptophyta > Magnoliopsida > Ranunculales > Menispermaceae > Tinospora > Tinospora cordifolia. The sequence goes on from JAJIYU010012785.1 coordinate 4,084, forward strand.
AAAGTTGTGAGCATGAACAAGAAATACAAAGGCTTAAAAAGAAAGGATCAAGCTATATTGAAAAAAAAAATCAAACAAAATAGGTTTTTATTATTGCTATGAGTGTACATTTGAGTCAGATTTAAATTCCTATTACACTTGTTCCTTGAGCCAAACCACATTACAACCTAAAAGAAAGACCACTGATTCTGACTATAGTTTGAATTAATTAGAAGATAGATAGAGGAGAGAATTGAGAGAGTCTGTGTACTTAGGTATTAGGAAAAGATTTTTGTGAGTGGGATGGTGCCCACAAATCACCTACAAAGTCTAGGAGGATTGAGATACTGACAGATGAGAGGGTGAAGTTAAGGAAGAATGGAGGATGAACTAAAAATCTAGATAACCTGAATGACCCTAGGGACTTGTTAATGAGTCATAAACTTAAGGAATGAAAGATTGAGGTTACAATGATGAGTGAAAATGAATTTACTTCTATGGTATGATGTGTTAGTTTAGATTAGAGTCATTGTTCGGGCATGAACAATAGTCTAAGTTTGGGGGTATCTGTTAGCTGCATAGCAGACTAACTATACTACATGTATTTTATGTATAATCTGCATTAGTATAATAGAAAATTTAGTGTATTTGGTTATATTTAGTTAAATATGCATTTAGAGCATTGTTGCATGAAAAGTTGCATATTAGCATGATTTAATGTGATTTCTAGCATTTTTATATGAATATAATGTCCAAGAAAGGTTTTCAGTGTTTATGCAAGTTTAGAATGAACAGGAATAGGAATAGGAGCACACGAGGAGTTGAAAATGGCCAAAAATAAGAAAAAGTTACTAATGATCGCGGTCGGCAACGCCGACCGTGGTAGATAGAAAAAGGAACGAGAAAAAAATAATATCCCGCTGTGGACTGCGGTCGGTTTGCGATTAGAGACCTCAGACCGCGGTCGCTCAAGAGATTTCACATATTCGATTTTTTTATCGTACTGTGGACCGCGGTCGGTAGACATGTTTTATTATTTTAGGGTTTTCTTTAGTGAAATACTATAAATAGGTCATTGTAGTAGGGTTTTAAGGGGGATTATCTGTTTTGAGAACAAAATTTCTAGAGAAAAACAACTAATAAAGGAGAACAGAGAGAAGGCAGAGAAGAATTGAAGATCAAGGTCCAAGATTTGAGTATGTTTATTTATGATCTTAATTCTTTGATGTGTGAACTCTTAATCATGTTAGGCTAGGTTTATTTTAAGTCTAGGATGTAAATCTAGATTGTTGAATCCTGATATTCTTATTTTGATTAATCTATTTCTGAGGTTTTGTTTTATAATTTGGATTCTTAATGTTTTCTTTTTACTGGCCATAAAAGGAATGATTATAGAATGTTAATCTAACTCGGGAAAGAGGATTAATAATCTGAAAATCAAATTATAGACTTAGATCAATCAATTGTCCGAGAGGTTGTTGATTGCCTAAGAGGTTGCACGTTATAATTATGTTCAATGCATTAGACTATTAACTGTATGCCTCGAGAGAGGGTATTAGTGATTAGACTAATAGGTGTTAAGTTACTAGTGCTAAACCTACAGAACAAAGGAATTTGATTAATTGAAATAGGAATTGAAGGTAATCACATGAAAGTTTACTATCCTAGATAATATAATCTAAAAGAGTTTTTAATAATTTACTTTTCAGTTTTATATTTGATTGTTTTCAGGAGTTTAATTCTAATTCTTAATCAATCAAATTTGTAACTTTAATAAAGTTTAAATTGATAGCAAATTGGGTTTTTAGATAGTTGATTTTTTTTATACATTCCCTGAGGACGATATCCGGTCTCACCGGTTATTACTATTGCGATCTCGTACATTTGCAGGGTCATCAACAATGGTCCGGCTCAGAGTATAAGTGTAATAGGAATTTACATCTAACTCAAGTGTACACTTATAACAATAATAACAACCTAGTTTCTTGTTCATGCTAACAACTTTGTCTTCATAACTCCCCCAAACTTATTTCATCACGTGCACTCCAAATGATACTCACATGGACACTTGAACAAAAATAGAAAGTTCAGCAATCATTGAAAATATTGAAATACTAAAGAAACAAATATAACTCCTTCTTCTCCCCCTTTTTTTAAAGAATATAGCAAACTGAAACACAGATTGAAAACATATGTATTTTCATGTCAGCATCCCCTTATTCTTTCATATCATCAAAATAAACCATATTAAAACTATGAGTGCACACAAATAGGTCCAACTAAGATATGCATTAAAGGATAAAGTGTTTATATACATAATGTTTAGGTTCATAACAAGAAAATAGGCTATAAGGTTCAAAATTGGCTAGAAGGGATTATGGATGTTGGGATCGGCCTCTAGGCTATGACTCAAAGAATGATGGCCTACTTCATTTCCTTCCTATAGTCATTCTTAAGCAGTGTTCAAGACAGAATTGATTACTTCAAGAGTTTGCGGAAAATTTTCTCCATTTATGGTTTGGTTTCTACTCCTCAGTAACTTCAATTTTCGGATTCTCAATTTACCTAAGACTATAGAGATCTGTCAAGATCAAATTTCAAACAAACCAAGCATACAAATTGTTTAACAGTACCCTAGTTCTTTGTCTCATTATATTAGAGGAACGTTACAATTTCATAGGTTACTCAGTAACATTTATATCTTCATTCATTTATTATTAAAAATATTTTTTCATCAAAACACTACTCTAAATGCTTCCTAGAATGCATCTACCAAAAATTTTACAAAGGAAAATTGACAAAAAATGATAAAATAAAAGAAAACTGACCCTGTTTGTTGTGTGTTAGGCACTAAGCACATACCCCAAACTTGAATGGTGCCTTGTCCTCAAGAGCACATAGATTGGCACATGTAAGAAAAAGAATACAACACACATACATTCAAAGAGAGAAGAAAATTAGTCTGGAAGTCATAAAAAAATGCATTGTACAAGTAAAACCATTGATAAGGACTAATGCATCATCATAAAAACACAAGAGCAGGAAAAGTACAAAAATTTTGAGTTTCAAGAGCATCAAAAGGCAGCAACAGAATTAAAGAAAACATCGAGGCTCAGAGGTCTGCTCCAAAGACTTCTTCATCTATAATAAAATCAGTGAAATCACCACCATCGTCATCATCATCACCAGCATCATCAGCAGTAGCATCCGCATTGCCCACTGGCGGAGTTGGGGGCACTGGAGGTACATAACAAGCCATCTCCATGTAGGGCAAATAGCAAGGAGGAGGGGGATACGCCTCAGCCATGTTCAGGTCCTTGCGGTGCATCCACTGGGTGAGATACGCCATCCAGTGCATCGTGGTGTGCTCAGTGGCAGAGAGAGGCGCAGCAGCAACTGAAGAAGATTGTGGAGCATCAACAGGATGTGCAAGGGTCGGGGCGGAACTAGCAGGATCAGCAGCTGGTGAAGGGGACTCATTAGATGTCCGACGCCTCTTAGAAGAAGTGGAAGTGAGTATCTTTACTGCTATATGATCTTTCATTTTCAATAGCGGCTCCATCTTATCCCATACAACCCCAGCTCATTTGCATAGCTCTACGATCAAGGTGAGGTGTGGTAGACTTGCATTTGTTTTGTCAATGGCTGACCGGATAAAACTGGAAACAATTGTCCCAGTATCGATTGGGAATCCCTTCATGATGCAGTATACCAAGATTGTTCTCTCTACAGTAACCTGGTTAACAGCTAAGGAGGGAAGTAAATTAGCACAAACCAAACATAACCAAACCTTAGCCGAGGTCTTGAACATAGTCTTCATCAAATTGATGGGCATGTTATTATAGCAAATCCAAGATGCCCCATCAACATACAGCTTCTGCAAGATCTCGTCCAGATCAAACCTTGGTAAGAGATTATAGTATTCGTCCGAGGAGTCTGCTGGCAATCCATACACTTCATTAATTGCAGCTGCATTGAATGGTACCCATTTGCCCTGCACCCACACTAATGTCCACTCTCTGTCAGGTGCATTGGCATAAAACTCTTGGACTATGGATACCACCATGGTAGCTGGTGCCTAAATAAGCTTCTCCCAATGCCTAACTGCTACCACTGTGTCAATGCCAATGTTGCACTCCTTAGTCATCAGCATAATGCCTCTCTCAGGGATTAAATGTATGTTGCATCGAATTACGTTGAATCTCTGTTTTGCTGCCGCTGTCTTAAAACGGTTACGATTAGAAGGCAGAGGAGGTGGTGCTGGTTGCTTGCCCTTTGAAGCCGGTAGTTTCATTCTAGGATGCCTGCAACAACAGCAATGGTGGGCAAGGAAAACAACGAGATTCATACAATAGTGCATCCAAATGAATTGAAACTAATCAACGTAAGTTAGTTTTTAGGGCTAAACATCTGAGCATCAGAATTAATCCTTAGACCATAAAAATTGAATCTTGCAGTGCCAATGGTATTATATGCAATGAAAATAGATAAGAAATGCGCCTCATTACATTGAAATAAAACAGTTAACAGCCTAAGATGCTCATGAATAAGGATTTGTGCAAGTCTTTGCTCAAGAGGACTCACTAATCATGCACATACAGATTAAAAGGAAAGACGTTGCAAGTTATTGAGCAAAATAACCATTTAAACATAAGAAAACACTCATAGAAACTCCTAAATCTATCTAAACACTCAAATAACGCAAGGAACTAATGAAAAGTAAAATAAAAATACTTACATTTTCACTAGAAAGGCAAAAGTTACTCTGAAAATTGGAAGGGAAACTGAAAGCCACAGAGAAAACTTAGAAATTTTGGAGTAGGAATGAGCAAATGACCGCGATCTAGACTTAAGAGACGCATGGACCACGGTCCATAAATGATTTTTTGAAAATTGCACGGTTCACATTCTGCAGATCGTGGTCTGAATGGGCATTCAAATCGTATGGACCGCGATCCATGGACATGCAAAAATGTATGCTCTGTCGACAGCAGTCTATGGAAACATATGCTTCTGGTGACTGTGGTCCATGGAAATGCACAAATTATATCATTCTGGTGACGACAGTCTGTAGAATTACATGTTTTGGTGACCGTAGTCCATAGATGAATTTTTTCAATATCGTGCTATTGACCGCGGTCCACAGAACCTATGAATCTGATGACCACGGTACACAGTATAATGGACCTATTTCTCACTTCTAAGTGTCTAGAACCTATCTTTTCAATGAAATCTAAAACAAACTAGCTACATGAAGACAATTACACAAGCATACTTAAAATCCTAAATCAATAGTGGGTTGCCTCCCACTCAACGCTATGTTTAACGTCGTTAGCTCAATGAGGATACTGTGTTTCAGTCTCTGAGGATTGCCATTCCCACCGTCTGCTTTGGTCCTCCGTAGAATATCTTTAATCTTTGGCCATTCACTTTGAATTTGTGGCCATCTATCAAGCTTTGCACCTCCACTGCACCATATGGGAAGACTTGAGTGAATAGGAATGGTCCCGACTATCGAGATTTCAATTTTCCCAGGAACAAACGGAGTCTTGAATTGAATAGGAGCACTTGCTGGCCAGGTTTAAACTCCTTCTTCTCTATGAACTGATCATGTCATTTCTTCATTCTTTCTCTGTAAATGGTGTTATTCTCAAACGCATCTCAGCAAAACTCCTCAAGTTCTACGAGCTGCAACAACTGCTTCTCACCACAGGCTTTCGTATTGAAATTTAACTTCTTGATGGCCCAGTAAGCTCTGTGCTCTAACTCACACAGCAAGTGACAAGATTTCCCATACAATAGCTGATAAGGAGACATGCCAATGGGCGTCTTAAATGTTGTCCTATATGCCCACAATGTATCATCCAACTTCAACGCCCAATCCTTACGGTTTGTGCCAACCGTCTTTTGTAATATTAACTTGATTTCTCGATTAGACACTTCAGCTTGCCCGTTCATTTGTGGATGATAGGGTAGTGCAACCTTGTGCCTCATGCCGTACTTAGTGAGAAGGTTGTTGAAGACTTTATTACAAAAGTGCGTACCTTCATCACTCACAATAGCTTTGGGAGTTCCGAAATGGGAAAAAATGTTTTGCGAGAGAAACTTCAACACAACTCGAGCATCATTCTTTGTTGTAGCCACAACCTCAACCCACTTAGAGACATAGTCAACAACTAGCAAGATATATTGTTTTCCAATTGATGATGGAAATGGTCCCATGAAGTCAATGCCCAAAACATCAAATAATTCTACTTCTACAAATGAAGTAAGAGGCATTTCATTCTTTCTAGAGATGTTTCCTTATTTCTAACATGTCTCACAAGTCTTCACAAACTAATAGGCATCTTTCAACATGCTTGGCCAATAAAACCCACTCTTAAGTACACGTCTTGCTGTTCATTGATAGTTGTAATGACCACTATAAGGTGAAACATGGCAATCATGAAGGACTTTGTTAATTTTAGACTCAGGAATGCAACGACGAATCACTTTGTCAGCACATCTTTGGTAAAGAAATGGATCATCCCAAAGATAGAACTTGCTTTCATGTATGAAACGCTTCAAGTGGCCTTGAGATAAATCTGGTGGAATGGTGTTTGTGGCCTTGTAATTGGCAAAATCTGCATACCACGTGTGTTGTCACTAACTATCAAGAGATGTTCATTCGGGAAAACCTCTACTATACCCATTGGATCTGGATTTGCTTCATTTGACAGACGAGATAAGTGGTCTGCTATAACATTCTCTGTACCCTTCTTGTCTATCACCTCTAAATCAAACTCTTGCAAAAGGAGGATCCACCTTATTAATCTAGGTTTTGCATCTTTCTTTGCAAAGAACTGTCTGATAGTTGCGTGATCTGTGAAGACTTTGACTTGTGATCCCACAATGTATGACCTGAACTTGTCACATGCAAAAACAACAGCCAACAACTCTTTTTCAGTGGTAGTATAGTTCTTTTGAGCATCATTCGATATTTTGCTTGCACAGTATATAGCTCTGAACATCCTATCACGTCTTTGTCCTAGGACAGCTCCAACTGCATAGTCACTAGCATCACATATGATTTTGAACGGTTTCCCCCAAACTGGTGTGGATGTAATAGGAGTAGACGTTAGGGCTTTTATAAGTGTGTTAAGGCTTCAACACACTCAGCTGTGAGGTTAAACTCAGCTTCCTTTTCCAGAAAATGACATAAAGGCCGAGTTATTTGAGAGAAGTTCTTGATAAATCTGCAATAAAAACCTGTGTGCCCCAAGAAACTCTGCACCTCACGCACCATTGTTGGTGGCAATAGCTTTTTGATGGCTTGAATCTTTGCTTTATCCACTTCTAGGCCATTAACAGAAACTCTATGGTCCAACACAATGCCTTCTCAAACCATGAATTGACATTTTTTCCAGTTGAGGACTAGGTTCTTTTCTTCACAACGAGAGAGGACTGGTTCCAGATTATGGAGGCATTGTTCAAAAGTTTCACCAAACACTGAGAAGTTATCCATAAATACCTCCATGATGTCTTCAATCATACTCGTGAATATTGCCATCATGTACCTCTGGAAGGTGGCTGGTGCATTATACAGACCGAATGACATTCTCCTAAATGCATAAGTGATATATGGCAGGTGAAAGTAGTCTTCTCTTGATCCTCTAGTACAATGACTATCTGATTATATCTTAAGTATCCATCCAAGAAATAGTAAAAATCATACCCAGTAATCCGATCCAACATTTGGTCAACAAAAGGTAAGGGGAAGTGATCTTTACGAGTAGCCTTATTCAACTTTCGATAATCTATGCAAACACGTCATCCGATTGTTGTTCTTGAGGCTATTGATTCTCCCTTCTCATTTGTAACAACTGTCATTCCTCCTTTCTTCGGCACCATGTGAATAGGACTAACCCATGGCGAATCTGATATTGCATAAATAATTCCAGCTTTTAGCCACTTCATCACTTCTTTCTTCACCACTTCTTTCATGATAGGATTGAGTCATCACTGGTGTTCCACTGTAGGTTTACGTGAATCCTCCATTAAAATTTTGTGGATGCAAATTGCTGGATTTATCCCCTTGATATCTTCAATTGTCCACCCTATTGCAGCTTTGTGTTCCTGCAATACTTTTAACAATTTCTCCTCTTGAACAGGTGCCAGCGAGGGGGAGATAATAATTGGAAGTGATTTAGCTGCATCCAAAAATGTATACTTCAAATGTTCTAGAAGAGGTTTCAATTCCACTTCCCTAGAAAGCTCTTGAACAACTTCAAATTGATGTGTTTCAGACAACTTTTCCTCTATATTGTTAACTTCCGGCAAGCATGCTTCTAAAGCTAGTATAACTAGTTTCTCCTCTTCTGTCATAACTTGAGGAAAGTTCATTAAACGAGAGATACATCCTACCAATTCATCTTGAGAGTTTAATGCATCCATCACCTCATCAATGCAAGAATTTAGGACTTCCACCCTGTTGCACTCATGTAATTCACTAGGGTAGTTCATAGCCTTGTAGAGATTGAAGACAACTTTCTCTTCGTTAACTCTTAAAGTTAATTCTCATCTGTGGACATCTATGAGTGCATGCCCCGTAGCCAAAAATGGTCTTCCAAGGATGAGTCGTATTTCACAATCCTCTTCCATGTCCAGAACAACAAAGTCAACTGGAAATATGAACTTATCCACCTTGACTAGCACGTCCTCAATCACTCCTTTTGGATATGTTAAAAACCTATCTGCTAATTGAAGGGTGATTGTGGTTGGCTTGATTTCAGACATTCCCAACCTCCTGCATACTGTCAAAGGCATTAGATTTATGTTTGTTCCAAGATCATACAATACCTTCTCAAAGATTTTAGACCCAATGTTGCATGGTATCGTGAAACTACCCGGATCTTTCAATTTTTAAGGGAGTTTTTTCTATAGGATGGCGCTGCATTCTTTCGTAAGCTTGACCATTTCAAAATCCTCAAGCTTCTTTTTCTTTGACATGATATCCTTCATAAACTTTGCATAATTAGGCATTTGTTGCAAAGCTTTTGCAAATGGAATGTTTATATGAAGCTTCTTAAACATTTTCGGAAACTTGGCAAATTGTTCATCCATCATCTTTTGCTGAAACCTTTGAGGGAATGGTAAAGGTGGAGATTTAAAATCAATTCCCTCTTAAATGACGCTCTCCTTGATTGTCCCTTTTAATGTTGAATGTTATTCATATATGCCCAATGACTTCTTTTGAACATCCATGTCATGGCTAACATCTTCTTCAGCTTCAATAGGCGGTATACTTGGGTTAGGTGGGCTTGCCACTTCTTTGCCACTCTTAGTAATTATTGTTTTGCAGCTCTCTTTTGGATTCACCTGTGTATCACTTGGAAAGGAACTCCGCTGCTGATTTGAGACTATTTGTGCCAACTGTCCCACTTGTGTTTCCAAACTATTAACAATGGCATTAATATTTTCAATTTGGATTTTAATTCCAGAAACTTTGTTTTCATTCTTGTCTACCCTTCTAGTTAGCTCCTTAAAGAATCTTGTGTGCATATTCATCATTTCATCAAACTTATCCTCCAATGATGGTTTTTTATCTTACAAAGGCTATTGAGGTACAAATCTTGGTGGCAATTGAGCATTTCTGTTGTTGGCATATGAGAAATTCTCATGATTTCTCACTCCTAGATGATAATACTTGGGGACATTATATCCTCCAGCTGGTCCTTGGTAACCACTAAATCTGTTCATGGCATTCATTTGCTCAATGGAAACTTCTCCATGATAAGATGCCTTGTTAGCTTCTGCAATGGACTGCACTTGTTGAGTTTGTTGAAACTGTCCACCACTACTCTTTTCTTCCACCAAGTTCAATCGATGGGTCATAGCAATAATTTGAGCATGTAAAACACTAATTTTTTCCACTTCATGAATTCTCACTCTTTTTGCTGTACTTCTTTCAGTACCATGCCCATATGCATTAGCTGTCATGTCTTCAATCAGTTGAGTGGCATCTATAGTTGACTTTCCTATAAAAACTAATAATCAAATTAGAAATTTGGTGATTACAATTAAAACAAAAAAGGAAATTCAACAACCAAACCAGAAAATTCTGGTTTGGCGATGAGAAAAGGAAAATATGGAAACTTCATTAAAGAAGAAGAATTGAAAATTAAAGAGGAATCTGGAAACCGGAAGAATGAAGAAAGATGGAAAGAAAATCTGGAAATTTCTTGATTTGGAGATTGATGAGTTGTTGGTCCGTGAATGAAGAGCAAGAACGAAG
>JAJIYU010012786.1:0-14343 GCA_030144865.1 Tinospora cordifolia
TGTTTATTTATTTTACTAAACCTTAATTTTTCATTTAATTATCAAATTAAGGTTTTATTTGTTTAATTTTTACTATAACTCTAATTTATTTTATTTTTCATGTGTTATCTCGCAATTTGCACTCAAAAGAATTTTGAAATTAATTTATTTGATTATTTGACAAAATTCTAGGGTATTGCAGTGTAGGGTTTTGTTCTTGGCGAGACTCGAACTTGAGTCTCCCAAAAGCGCTAAGCACAATGAGACGTCCTTGAATGCACATTTAGCAAATGAATCCCCTTAGAGTCGGACCGATGTGGGATATTACAATCCACCCCCTTTGGGAGCAATCTCATTTTCGAGATTCACACCTTCGGCACACACAGAGCGGCTCCAATACCATTTGCAATAATCCAGACCGACTGTGATGATATTGTCCCCACCTTAGCCACCACTGATTGGGTGCAGGATTTTGTTCTTGGCGAGAGTCGAACCTGAGTCTCCCAAAAGCCTTCGGCACATGAGAAACCCTCAAATGCACATTTAGCCTAGGAATCCCTCTAGAGTAGGACCGATGTGGGATATTATAATCCACCCCCCTTGGGAGCAATCTCATCCTTGAGATTCACACCTCTGGTACACACAGAGTGGCTCTGATACCATTTGTAACAACCCAGGCCCACTGTGATAATATTGTCCCCACCTTAGCCACCACTGACTGGGTGTAGGGTTTTGTTCTTAGTGATACTCAAACTTGAGTCTCCCAAAAGTACTCAACACAATGAGACACCCTCGAATGCAGATTTAGCCCAGGAATCCCCTTGGAGTCGAACTAATGTGGGATATTACAATCCACTCCCTTTGGGAGCAATCTCGTCCTCATGATTCACACTTCCAATACATACAAAGTGGCTCTGATACCATTTGTAACAATCCAGGCCTACCGTGACAATATTGTCCCCACCTTAGCCACCACTGATTGGGTGCGGGGTTTTTTTCTTGGCGAGACTTGAACTTGAGTCTCGCAAAAGCATTTGACACAATGAGACACCCTCAAATGCACATTTAGCCCAAAAATCCCCCTGGAGTCAGACTGATGTGGGATATTGCATACTTCGAATAGGATCAACTATAATGTAATATCTCATATCGGTCTGACATTAGAGTAATACCTGGGCTAAATTAGCAATTGCGAGCCTTATTAGTGTTGAGCTCTTTTGGGAGACTCAGTTTGAATCTTGCCAAGAACAAAACCTTACTCCCAATTAGTGATGGCTAAGGTGGGGACAATATCGGTATGTAGTGGGCCCAGGTTGTTACAAAATAGTATTAGAGTCGCTCTAGGTGTGACGACAATGTGAGTCCTAAGGACAGGACTGCTCCAAGGGGGGTAGATTGTAATATCCCACATCAGTTTGACACTAGAGTGATGCCTGGGTTAAATGAGTAATTGCAATTCTTACTAGTGCCAAGCGCTTTTGGGAGACACAGGTTCGAGTCTTACCAAGAACAAAACCCTACACCTAGTCAGTGATGGCTAAGGTGGGGACAATATCGGTATATAGTGGGTCTAGGTTGTTACATGTAATAGTTCCTAAAACGTTGGTTCGTTCTTTGCACATAACATAACACTAGAAACACTTGAAATCTTTTCAAAGGGGCGAAAGCAAAAAACAATGAGTGGGATCAAGGTATGACATTCTACTCCTCAAGTGATTCATGTTTTTGAGTCATAAGTTAAGGTCTAAGGTCCCATTCACAAGGGAAACAAGAGAGCTGCATACAAGAATGAAGTTTCTGGAAATCACATGACTATTGTGGTAAGATATCATGGTAGTGCACTATACACATAGTTTCAGCCATTGGTTATCGCAATACCACGAAATCCTATCGTGGTAATGTGAAATTGCACATTTTGGCTATTGTGGAAATGCAACAAACATCATCAAAATTACTGTAGCAACACTTAGGACTAGCGCGGTAACGGATCCCAAAATCCTATTTTTTTTGTTTTCATGCACAAACCTTGATTACCGTAATAGTTCCCTACTCTATTGCAGTACTCAAGGTAAAAATAGATCAACATATTCCTATTATGACCTTTGTACACACCATATACTATATAGACTTGAGAATCATTTAATTATGGTTTAAAAACATTGAATTATAGTATTGAATCTTGAAGGTTGAGAATTTGAAGCCATCGATGCAAAGATTAGGTGGACGTGAACAAGAAACAAGTGGAGATGACAATCCACACTCTTTAATATTATTTTAGTCTTAAACATTGAACATGATTGATTGTTTACCTTATCTATTTGTTTAGAAACATGCTAGGAATGTGAACATGATCTGTTTGGATGATTACATGTCTGTGATACATGTAAAGTACGTTGTATGGCTTTCACATTGTATTTTGCTTTGATATTATGCTATATCTATTGTGTGACCTGATGCATGATTAATAGTCGATCAAAATATCTTATGTGTTTATATTCTATGATGATAATATGAATGTGCATGCTAATGGTTACTCAAAAAAAGATGATTAAGATGATTGAGTGCTTAACCACGTATCGGCGCAATGATGTAGATACTGTGGTAGTAGTAGGGTATTATCGTTCGTATTCTCAACCCTAGGTGGGTCTCATGCTACCATGGCAGCAGTGAGAAGGGATTGATTGTCAAGTGAGACTTCACTTCCTTAGATTGATGATCGAGTGAGACATCATTCCAGAGATAGGGTCTTGAATAGGTAACTTGCATGTGGGCATTACTTCGATATTTTGAACCTAATGGGGAATACAGAGGAGAGTCATTTCGGTCTTAATGTCAACGTAAATAATTAAACTACTTGAAACACCTAATGTTCTATAAGTGTTTGCATGTTTTATGTTTATAACTTTAATAATGTTCGAGATGTACTGTATATGATCCACTGGGCTCTTGAGCTCACCCCATTTATTTCTTTTCAGGAAATCACTGAAGCACTTGTACTAACAAGTGGAGATGGAATCTTTTCTAGCCATGATATACCTCACTGCTAAGATTGTGTAGGAGTAGAGTTTACTCTTTATTATCCAGTTGTAGGGCATGGGTCTCAGTTTTCATTCATTATGTTCATTTTTAAGTTGGTGACAATTTATTTGTTTGAGTCAGCCATGGGGCTAGACAGTTATCAGTTGTATAAACCTTGGCTACGGAGGGTAGCATTTGATCATCACTAAGGGTAAATTGATTTTTTCATTTAGTTTATCATCTTAGTATTGTTATTTATTCATGTTATGAATTACTTTGTTAATGTTTACACTGATATATGATGGGATGTGACTTGGTACAAACAAACGAAGAGATGATATTGAGAAATAGTAATATCTTGGTACCTGGACAGTGAAAGGGGGAACCATCACATGCAGAGCAAGAGTGACTGCTCACTATAATATGAACATGTCTCGAGTTGAGAGACAAAGGCGCCCAGACAATGGCGATTATGACTAGATTCTGGGGCCAAGGTGTTACAAGTCACAAGGTTGAGTATGTTATGTCATAAACACATATTAACTAATGCTCATAATGTGCATTAAATAACATTAATCATGATGTAATAAATAAATATTAAATAATATTGTAAACTGGTTCTCATATAAGAAATTAAAATATGTCCACGAATAAGTCTGGTCTATTGGTTGATACATTAATGCTAAATTAAAATAACCTACAAATGATCTTAAAACATAAACATTAGCTCCATAGCCAACTAAAACTAAATCAAGAGACTCCATTAAGGTTTAGTAGGTCACCTGGTTTAGTATTGTAACACCCTAGTTCTTGGTCCTTCAATTCTATCATGTCTGTCATGCATGACAAACACACCATTAAATAATGGGACAAATATCATCCGCCGAGAACTGGAACATTATTTTTGTCACATTCAATTCATCATTAAATAACAATTGGACATATCATAACTTATATACATAAATAATCAAACTCTTGGACTTACCAAGAGTAACACATGGAAGCATGTAGAGGTCATCCATAGTTAAATCATTAACTTCTACATTTGAATTTCAATAAATGTGGACAAGTTTCTAACCAAAATATCCGAACATGGCTTATGAGGCTGAAGTCTAAACCATAAAAACAAATTAATAACTCAAAACCAATTTGGAGGGCCATACACCTACGCTAAACTAACTACCCAATGAAAATAAATCTAATAACAACTTCAACATCGAAGTTTGCAGCTCCTATAGTACCATGCAGTACTGTCAATACGAACTGCCTCAAGGGTCACTTGAAATGAAGATGTGGGGTGACCTCAAGAGCCAAGTGGATCATACACAGTACATCAAGAGCATTATTTAAATCAAACACAGAACATGGATTCACTTATAAAACATTAGGCGTTTCAAACATTCAGTTGTTCATCAGTTATTAATTAAATCGAAGGGCCTAACCCTGGTGTTTTCTCATTCTCATCATGTACGAAAAGTCGAGAAAAATGCACTATATGCCAAATTCCAATGGGATAGGGACACACCCATTACCCAACCTAGGAACTAGGGTCATATCCATCGCTCCATCACCAAAGAACTAGGGTCACACCCATAGTCCTATCATCCGAAACTAGGGGCAAACCCATCGTTCCTTATTGCAAAAACACCCACAGTGATCCCCCATGGACCACTGTGACGGTACGTGATTCAACTCTAAATTTACTTTTTTGCTTTTGTATAAAAAAACATTTCATTACAAGCATAATTATCAATTTATCATGTATGACGCATCATTATCCAAACAATGTAATCATTCTGATCATCTCATTGATTCATCAATAACACAATAATCATCTCATGTGATAAAACATTGTAAACACTGAACATGGACATATAACTAATGTTCTTCTAGCATTCATGTCATTCATAAATCATATAAACACATCTTAGCATGTTTTTGGGCATTCAAACAATGTAAACATCACATATCCAACATTAAAATTCAAATAATATTAGGGAGCAAGATAATCACTTCCACATGTATATCTGTCAATCTACGAGATTCAAAACAACATTACATGAGTTCAAAACATTCCTAAGGTTTCTTAGATCATAATTTAATGATTCCCTAAATAGATGTCCTAAGGCGTACATAGTGGTCTCAAAGGAATACATTTCACCATTTTTCTTCTGATTACTGCAGTAAAGAATGGTGTTACTATGGTAATCCGTGCATGCACGAAAAAGATGAAAACTGGTCTTTCGCCGTGTTACCGTGGTCAGCAGTCAATTTACCACGGTAACCAGTGGATTCGTGTGTTCAATGCTTTTATGTGTAATGTCTCACTGTACTTTTTCCACATGTTTAATACTCAGATACATGCACATTACTCCTAAAACACCCATCAAACTAAAAGAAGTCTTTATACCTTAGGGCTCTTCGCGTTTCCTCTTTGTTTCCTACCAAAACAAGGTCTTGCAACCCTCAAATCACTTAGGCTTCAAAGAAAACATGTTTACACTTAGCAAAATGATTTACAATGCTAAGAACTCAAGATTTTGAGTGGGTTTCGTGATTTTATTTTAGTACAAGACGTTTGGAACAACACCCCCATGGATCTTCTTTTTGGTGAAGCTTGTTCTTCACGGATCTAAACTCACAAACCAGTAAAGAGGGGTTTGAATGGATAGAAATCAATCTAGAATGGTAGGGAAGGGAAGAAAATTTGATTGTTGACGACTATTATTGGTGCTTGGGAGTAGGTGTGCGAATGTAGGGTGAAAATGACAATTAGGGTTTGTTAGCGTACTGTTCATACATATATAATTCATGTATTACCGTAGTAACTCGAAGGATTACCACGATAACCAAAACTCTATTTTTTGCGTTTTAGTCGAATTACCACGATAATCACACGAATGACCACAATAACCAGAATGTTGTGATTTTTTTTTTGTTTTTCAGTCTAATGACTGCAGTAATCACTTTAATGACCGTGGTGACTAGCAAGTAGTCACTTTTCGAAATTTCGTGCTTCACTTTGTTTTTGTATATTTTTTGTACATTGATTAGACATATCTTAAACCATGTTTTCATAAGTTTTTCAAGGTTTATTGTGCTTGAATTATTTTTATTTAAATTTACCAAAACTCTATAAATTTTTTTGGGTATTACAAGTATGTACTTGAAAAAATAAAAGGAAATAAGATGAGCCAAAGGAACCCTATGGATCATCCCAAGGACATGTCATGCATTATAAAAATTAAAACACCAAGACGTAATCACTTCTTAGACATTAAGTAATTCAAACAATTAATTGTTTTATGGTTAACATTAACATTGCAAGACTATCCTCAGTATTTCCCTTCTCTTGGATGAGACATCCATTGATTTATGGCATGTTTTAGGGGCACCTCCTAAAGGAAGCATTAACCCTCAAAGACATATTCTCGAAAGGCATTGACTATCAAAGACACTTCCAAAGCAAGGTTATTCTGTGAGTACACCCCATAAAAGACTACATAGTAGTAATACATAGGAGGGGTATTATCTAGTCCATTACCCTAACTCAGCTTATCTCAAATCAGAGAATGTTCAATGGTGGTCAAATATAGACATACTATGTTGAGCTTATCACTAGGGATAAGGCCCACGATGATCAAATATAGATACACCATGCGAGTACGTATTTGATTTTTTAATTATCTTTAGTTAGTTGAAAACATACCATAAATAAACTAATCGTACACATGCATAATTCGTATCAATAAGTAAATCAATAACAAGATTCCATCATTTATAGCATGACATAACAAATAATTTAAAACCCTAGCATGCTTTTAATCATACAATCATTCTTGCATGTGATCCAACATAAAATAAAAGGCACACTAACACAAACCTAATCAAAAGATTCAATAAAAATAAACTTATTCATAATAGAGTTTCAATAATTATAATACAAGAGAGAGTCAAGAGTCATTTTTGCCTATACTCACATTTGGGGTTCCTTAAGAATTGCACTTGATGCTAATCCTATGCACTTAACCTGCCAAGTTCTAGTGTTAGATTTAGTGTCTTATCTCACACCCAAGAATTCTTATATCTTCTACTGTCTTATTTATTCTTTATCATTCAAGGGTATGAATACAATGCTCCAATTACTGCTCCTACCAAATCAGTCATACCTAGATGACTCAAGGCCCTTTATGTTTGTTGTTGTAGTCTTGAAGAGTCATTATCTATAATTTCTTGAAACTTGTTTTGTGTGAGTTTGAGGTTCCTAATGCATAACCATGATCATCATGCACCTGATGTACTGAAACCATAGCGATGCCCTATTCTGGTGGGGCCAATTTTGTCATTTCACATGACTAACGATTTCAGACCCACTTTAACACTTAAGTTATGTTCCTACAATTTTTCTAAGTTTATTTTAAGTATTCTTTATTGTCTATATGGGTATATTAAGTTGTCATAATGGGTACACGAAAGAGTCTCCTTTCTAGAGTTTTTTGGACTCGTTTTGTATCTTAGAAGGCTATGGGTTAAGGTTTTCATTTCTAATCAATTTCCTTCAAATGTAAACCATATCATAATAGTTTCTAAGTATTTTAACCTTATTACAGGTATTTTACCTTTCAACCCTAACCTTTTCAATACAAAGGAACATGAAAACATTGTTCTTAGGCATTTTCATGTCCATTTTGCCTCCAAATTAAGGTCATAGCTTTAGATATTTGTCATTATCTTTTTCCAAGCTTTTCCTCATTATTTGCTTGAGGTTCTAAGTGTGTACTCATTATTAAATGGTTGCACACTACTTATATGCACTAGATCGCCCCCGAAACACTTAGTTTTGAGTGTTTTAGCTATACTATAGAATTTTATAAAATATATATTATTCATATAAATAAATAGAAATAATATAACATACATAATCTAATTAAATATTTCACACACACACACACATATATATATTAAAGATGATAGTTATAGTATATAATAATGATTATAAATATTAAATATAGAATGATTAATGGTTTATGAATGAAGAATCAAAAAATTCTATAGAATCACAAAAGTTTGAAAACTTTTTTGGATCTAGTAATAACACCATTACATTAATTACATTGACTTACATTGGATTAACAATTTCAAAAAATTTTCATACTATGTTTAGAGCATGATGATGATCGAGTGGGTATGCCCCCATTGTCTAGTGGTTTAAGACATATTTCTTTCAAGGAGGTAATTGGGATTCCACTTCTCTTAGGGTTAGGGTACTGCCAAAGGCATGCGTGTGTGCATGGATGACTTTTCCCATGTCTTGTGTCTATTTTAAGACACTTATCTCCTTCATTCTTAGGTCATAATACTCTGATATGTGGCTGCACACATTCAACCCATGTGATTTGCACATAAGGAATTTGTGTGTAAGGTGTTGGGCTGCCACTATCTAGTTCAAAACACATCTAGGAAGAGTGGCAATCACATTTTACCTCAATCCCTAAAGGTGGTCATGTGTGTGTGCAAAATAGAGCAAACTAAACTAGGGTTTAGATGGAGTATACCTTCTAATATATGTTTTCCTTTGCCTTCTTCTATGTTTGCGAACCTTAAGTGTTTCATCCTCTATTTTCACACCTTCCTAAACATGAGAATCCAATAATAAATTAGTAAAAATAACGATTTAAAATCTAAACAAAAAACTTGATCAAAATGGTGCATAGAATGTTAGTTTAACATGGTTTTTTTAGTGTAGTTTTGAGATGTTTTTGTACGAGCTTTGGAAGGGTTTTTTAAATGGGTTTTTGGTGCTTGTTCAAAGGTAGTTTGAAGGGATTATAAGTGTGGAAAAACATGGTCTATGGCCAGCCACAGTGAGGTCTCATGGTTGTCCTTTTTAGATCAAAAGTATGGGTTCAAATCGAAAAAGTGATTAGGTTATGAGAGTTTTTGGCTAATTTATTTTGGGGGTTTGTTACTTGTAATACCCCAAAATTTTCACCTGCATACACATTGAAAATGGATTTTTAAAAATTATGAAATAAATGTAAAAGTATGTGAAACCATGTTTTAAATGTTTGCCTTAATGTTTGATAACAAAATAAAATAGTATCATGTATTAGAATTTGGAGAGAATTCTCGGAGAAAATGTTGAGAAATTATTTTTGCACTGGCGACCGAGGTAATCAGTGACCGCGGTAATCAAATGAAAAATCCAAAAAAAAGAGAAAAGTCTAGTGACCGCGGTCTGTAAAGTGCTGACCGCGGTAGTTACGCAATATTTAACGTTTTTCAAGCCCTAATTACGTCATTTCACCCCCAGATCTTCCTAGATCATCCTAGAGTTTCAGAGAACTGATCCAGAGCTGATTCAAGGAGGATCTAAAGGTCTAAGGTAGGAATTTGAATCTCTTAATCTTTTGAATTCAAGATCTATATATTGATTCAGATTTGGTATTAAAAAATGAGGGTTTGAGGGTTTTTGATGTATAAGACGATCCGGAACCATATAAGCTCGGATCTTCCTTCTAAACTGAGAGTTTATTGATTAAGAACTGAATCTTGAAAGTTTTAACTGTTCACTTGCAGTTTTTGACAGATTCTGAAGAATTTCACATATCTGGAGGGTTTCTAAAGGTGTAAATCCTTTGATAGGTAATAACTCTCTATCCGCTCGTGGTTTGAAGTAGTCACTAGTTTTAAATATGTTATATTTTGAATTTGGAAGGAAATGAATATACTTTTGAATGTTGATGCGATAAAATGAGAAATTTGAATTTTTGGAAAAAAACCCTTTTATTTGGAATTTGACAAGAATGATCTAGATTTGATGTCTATGACGGTTATTGATGTAGTTTGGGGATTCTGAGAGATTTGGAGAATTGAATTTGAAAATATTGATTTTAGATTTGACAAGTGGTGAGTGTTGAGGAACGGCGCAAGGGTTCGTCCGGCATATACAGGTGGATGGGACTTCCTTGCTCATTAGTATTATGTGGACTTAAGCTATGAAATGTGATGATTGTTAACATTCTTGTACTTAGTATCATGCTAGGAATGTGTGAACTGATTGGAATGGTTGCCATGACATCATGATGTCCGATTATGTGCTTTCTAGAGCTATGGATTACTTAAATGTCTATTGAATGATTTATATGATCTAGTTTGCATAGGTTAGTACATGTTATGTTGTATGGTTTGAAAATCTTGTTTGGAAAACTAAAGAAGATTAATGGTTTATTAAAAACTCCACGTACCGAGGCAATGCACGGTCCGCTGGTGCATCACTTAGATTATGATCAGGGTGGAGTCAAGGCATCATGTGGGTATTCCCAAACCGGGCCAAAATGCGAGTGGCTATGTGATCCTCGGATTCGAGAGATCATAGTAGTTTCTATATGATTTCCGTATCTTCATGGATCGTGGTCTCAGAGGTAGACTTCTATTTGATAAAGATGTCGCACCTGATTGTGTCCAAGACCACAAGGAGAATACCGAGGGCGGTTCACTCTTTCAATTAATTCCTGACAGTGTTCAGACAGATCGACAAAAATAACCAATTAAGTGATTGAAACGCCCTAATGTAATAAAACCGTATGCATGTTTTGTATGCTGGTCTGTATAATGCTAGTGATGTGTAGGAGAGATCCACTAGGCTTTCGAGCGCACCCCATTTTTATTTTTCAAGTACTCATGGGCCTGGCGCTCAGTGAAGATTGACTGACCCGGAGACTGGTGGAGAGTTTTTCAGAGATGTTTTATTTTGAACTCTATTTCAGTGTTTTATGTATTTTGAACATGGGCATGTTGCCTAGCTAGTTATCATTTTGTGTAAATAGAACTGTTTTATATTACAAAACACTGTTTGAAAATTTGGCCTGTGAGCCTATTATTTTATTTATGTATATGTTGAACAAATATTTCATAGTTTGAAATATTATGAATGAATAGTGATGCATTCAATGATTTCAGACAGATGTTTTGAGATTTGAAAGCTTCCGCAAATACTTTGATTTTCTGTATTATTTCCTATGAAATTTCGGTGATATAATTATGAATGTTATTTGAAAACATATTGAAAGTTTATTTGACAATGAATATCGTGTAAGAGATTGTTTTATTTTGAAATAAACAAAGAAAATAAATTATTTGACTTGAACAGAACAGAAGTGGAAAACGAACAAAGTCACACGTCCCAGCGCTCTTGTGGGCACACACGCCGAGCTGTGATGCTGCGCGATGTTCGACGGTAGAGCTGCGAAAGGCCTGGCTCGAGGGCGGGGTGTGATAAGTTGTGTATCAGAGCCCATTTAGTAGAATTACTGGGTTGAGGCCGACACAGAATGAATTTGATTATCTCAGAATAGAATTTTTCACGAAAATGAAAATTTCACCGGATTTGATTTTCACTGGAAAAGAATTTTTATTGGATTTGACTTTCGAAAAGTGTATAAAATGAATAGAATCCATCTACTAGGTGGATAGAAGTCTAAAAAAGATTTAGGTGATGTCAGCGTGCTCGAGTTACTAGTCGCAGTAGGGCGAAAGTACTGTGGTGGCTCTGTAGGTTGAGTTTTACTTTGGTATTGGCCTTGCAGGTTGAGCTCCATTCAGGAAAGGTCCAAAATTTGGGAGCGATGGCATCACATAGAAGTGAGATAGAGTTTGAACTTGGTGATTCAATAGACGAATCAGCTAGCCAAGTATTGAAACCCTAAGTTTAGGAATGACCGCGTGTCATTTTTGGGGTACAATGGATCTGAATAAAAGTTGTTAGGACACAAGTTAGTGACTGTTAATGAGATAACGCACACTTGTATTGGTTAGGACTCGATTCAGGAAGATCTTTTATTTCTGATTCCTATGTAGTATGGGATGCATAGAGATTTAGAGGTATGGAGGAATTCTGAATTTGAAGAATGATAGACCATGTATAGTGAGTGATCAATTCTTGGCTCGAACTTGTACGCATTGTATTCTACTGGTATGGGACAGTCGCGTATGGTGGGTTTTGCGTCAGCCTTAAGGAGTGAGACACTTGCGAAATTGTAAAGGGCAATGAACAGACTCTTTGGGAGAACTTGCACGGACTGTATTCTACTAGTATGGGACAGTCACGTACCACCAGTCTTGTGTCATCCTTAGAGATTAGGATTTGGCATAAATATACTAGCCATAATGGAACATGGATTCCATTATGCCAGCGTGCATTGTTTGATTGTTTGCTGGGTGTTTGTGTGTGATATACATAGTATACTATTTTGAGTATTGTTACCTGAATTCCTATATCCAGAAACAAATAAAATGCTGTCGACTTAGAAGCATAAACTCTAGGCCACAGAGACAAATCGAAAACCTAGAGACATGAACTTAGAGTCACAATAACACGATAAATGCGAAGGGTATAGGTGGGTTTGAAATGAATGATTATTATAAAAAATTCAAGACATTTAAATTGAAGTGGAAATGCAGTATGTCATTTCGAATTATT
Source organism: Tinospora cordifolia (assembly GCA_030144865.1). NCBI lineage: Eukaryota > Viridiplantae > Streptophyta > Magnoliopsida > Ranunculales > Menispermaceae > Tinospora > Tinospora cordifolia. Next base: position 12,479 of record JAJIYU010012786.1, read on the forward strand.
AAAAGTTTATGCTTCAATATGAATAAACTGATGGATACTGAAAGTGAAATTTTGAATTGTAGATAATGTTGAGAGGAAAAGGATGAGGTAGACCTCGTCGAGGCGTGGTCAAGGAAGAGGCTAGTCATGAGCCAGCTCAGAGAGATGAGGGTGTTACGTGGACAACCGTACTAGCTGCTATTTTCTGTGTCACCAGATGTACTAGCAGATATGATACAGAGAGCAGTAGATCGGGCCATGATGAACCGATATCCGACAGAGTCCTCATAGCCTCCAGCCCAGCCTCTAGCACCCGTACAACTACTGACACCATCACTAGTATTGTCTAAGCTAGTGATACTAGCACTGGTACCCTTAGAACACCCAACACAGACTTCGAGTAGATCTGCTAGCTATGACAAGGAGCAGAGAGATCTAGTGATAGAGTTTCAAAAGTTGTGTCCTAGTTCTTTTGAGGGCTTAGCAAATCATGTGGCGGCAGATAGATGGTTCATTGAGATGGACAAGCACCTGACGGTGATGGGGGTGACAAGACCCAGGAGAGTAGCATTGGTGGTGCATTAGATGGTAGGGCCAACCTACCATTGGTGGCGGATGATCGCGAGTGATCCCACCATCGACGAGTCCGCTATGTTTTGGGATGAGTTTAAGACATTGTTTTATGAGACTTTCTTCTCATCAACACAGAAGGCTCAGCTACGATCAGAGTTTAGTAGACTGACGCAGAGGACCATGACAGTCTTTGAGTATGAACAGAAATTTACTGAGCTGTCTAGGTTTTGCCATAGGTGATTATGGACGAGTAGTCCAAAGCGGACAAATTTATTGAGGGCCTGAGACTTGATATCAGGAAGTTGATCACAACATTGAGACTAGCTACCTTCAAAGAGGTAGTTGTGAGGGCACAGTTTGTAGAGAGAGATTTGGAGTTCGAGCAGTCTTTGAGGAGTAAACAGAAGAGACCACATCCAGATCAGACTTCAGGAGCCCCACAACAGAGACAGGGTAGACAACAGCCATCTAGAGCACCTACTACTCGTAGTCAGACTTTAGCTACCAGACATCAGCAACAACAGACTGCACCTGATCAGACGAGCATTAAGCAGAGAGAGCAGGCTATGAGGCTAGGACTTTGTTTTGTATGCAGACAACTAGGACATGTAGCTAGGAGTTGTCCTATTTGGGCACCAGCCTTAGCTCAGCAGCAGCCAGTGTAGGGACAGATTAACCACCCACAACAGAGGCAGCAAACACATTCCCAGATGTGGCAGAGAGACCAAGTCAAGCTGTATGCAGTAGACATACAGATAACTCCCACTCCTATAGTGGAAGGTACATTTTTGTTGTTTGGTGTTGCTGTACATGTGTTGTTCGATTCTGGTGCCATGAGATCTTTTATTTCTGAGGAGTTAGTGAACCGATTGAGGTTGGTTCTAAGCCCATTGGCTATACCATTGGATGTGATCACACCGATAGGCGGGACAGTGAGTTCGGGGAAGTTTTGTGGAATTGAACTCAGATTCGGAGACCAGATGATTCAAATTGATCTCTGCTTACTCCATTTTGGTGGCTATGACGTGATATTGGAAATGGATTGGTTGAACCAATATTAGGCACAGATAGATTGCTAGAAGAGGTGAGTCACCGTAAGGTTGTGTAACACCCCAACCCCCGCATCTTTGAGCATTGAGAGTTGGACTTAACCACCATTGTTTTGACGGTGGACTTAACCAAACGGCGGGTCGGGCCGGTGCTACTTTACAAGTGACACACACTTGACATTCTACTTTTCAATATCTCATGTCTTAGAGTAATTTCAAGAATACAACTTTCCATAAAACAAGACAATTATAGGAGATAAGAAA
>JAJIYU010012787.1:0-14313 GCA_030144865.1 Tinospora cordifolia
TAAAAATGGTATAACATTTAACTTATAAACAATGGTATAACATTGGTATACAGTTAGTATAACATTAATATACAATGTTATAAAAATCATTGATTAACAATTATTAATACAAGAAAAATTGGTATCTAATCGATATAACATTGGTATATAGTTTGTACAACACTGATATAACATTTAACTTATAAATAATGGTATAACATTGATATAAAATTAGTATAACATTGGTATACATTGTTATAAAAACTATTGATTAACAATTATTAATATACCAAAAACCGATATCCAACTAGTATAACATTAGTATACTTTTAGTATAACTTCCAAAAATGTGCTACTAATGCATGAACCACCAACAAAACAAACCCTAAATCATTCTAATTGTGTTCCTCCTCCGCTTCAATAACACAAAGAAACCCTAAATCCCGATCAGAGCGCTAATGAAGATCTCCAACTCCGACTGCTCCTCTGATGATTCCAATCGATATTTCAACACCCTCGTTGTTGCCTCCACCATTGTCAATGTCACTGTCAATGCAACTCCGACCGTCGTATTTGGGCCTCATAACGGACCAGTGCAAGAGAGGATGAGAAGCCATCGGGTTAGGATGACTCTTAGCATCTGTTTCAGCAGCTCTAGATGGACGAGGATGAGATCAAGCTGTTATAAGGCTTTCTAGAGTATAACACGTGACATGAATTGCATCACTCCTCTTACCATCATGACACGACTCTATTCTATAAGTAGATCAAGGATAGGTTTCAGCTGGGCTTTAATATGAACTAGCTTGTTGAGAAGCTGAGATGGTTGACAAAGAAGTACAAAAGTATCATGAATTGGATAAGTTCTCGAAAGGAATTCGCTTCCAAAACCCCTCATGATCAAGTGGCATTTAAGATATTGAGGAAGATTTGTCGTAGTTCATAGATTTAGCAATGAATCAATAGTAGAAAACCATCGAAAAAAGGAAACGAAGAAGCTCCATGGAAAAAGAAACAAAGAAGAAATGTCAAAGAGAGAGAGAAAAAGAAAGAAAGAAAAAGAAGAGGCTTTGTAATGATTCACTACTGGTGATAACAAAAATATTCGGTATATTTGATAATAGTTTAAGTTTTACGTATAACTGAAACTTTATATAAAAAAAGGTGGGGTATATTATTGTGAATAAGTTTTTTTCTAACATTTTTTTGTAATTTTCTCTTAAATAAAAACCATCCTGATAAATTGATCTAACCAAACCAAACTAGACCTGTTTAGATTGGGTAGGTTGGGTTTCATTTATCTCAATACAACTATTTGGGTTGGGTTGCGAGATTGCCTCTAACCAACCCCAACCTGTGAACACCCCCAAATAGATGTGTGGTTAAAGGTTCAACAACAATCAAAAGTCATCATTAACAGACACCAATACCTCTTTGTTGTCTTTTTCCATTTCATTTTTCATTATTCCTTTTTTTTGGATATTTAGAGATCACGTACGCACGTTTTCAAGAATTAGAGTAGTGGTCATGTACTTTATAAAATTATAGCAGATGTCTTAATCCAAACATTTTTCTTATATAATAAGTAACTAAAAATTCAAATGATTATAATATTTTATTTTAACTCTAAATTGAGCAATTCAATATGCATTGAAAAAAAAAAACAAAAAGATCTTTACAGCATCTTACATTACTTAAATTAAAGTTGGAATGAAAGTTGTGCTCATATAAAATAACTAACAATATGAAATTAACTTGGTGACTGAGTTAATACATGGTCAGATATTTCAAATTGGTTATAATTTTTTTGTTTCGGATTTGATTTGAACAATTTAAGATGCGTAAAAAATAAGACAAAAAAATCATTTTGATCCCATTTTGAATTGCTTAAATAAGAATTGACCAAGCTAACAGTTAATAATTTCAAATGATTATAATATTCATGTTTTAACTTCAATATGTATGATTGAGTTTATAATGTGAATTTTTTTTTAAACGAGACTAAACTATGTTATATTGACTTTACAAATAATAAGATTGGTCTTTTTGTGTGCCAACAATAGTTAACATTAATAAGATATGAATAAAAATGGCATAAACCTACCCTCATATGTTATGCCTTTGTTGGAAAGGATTGCCCTAAGGTCTATAGCCTCATATGTTATACCTATGTTGGGAAGGATCGCTCTAACTTCTACTATAATACACAAACGTAGACTATTCTTGATTCACTACACCAACAGGGGCATTTAGCGACAAAACTTTTAGCAACAAAATAATTATTTTTATTGTTGCTAAAATCATTTTTAGCAACAAAATAATTATTTTTATTGTTGTAGGTATGAAATAAAATTTTAATAAGAATAACAATAAAATCTTTATTGTAAAATGTGATATTTAATAATAAAATAATAATTTTGTTGTTATTCTTTTTTTATAAAAATATAATAAAAATTCCAATAATTTTTTTTGTTGCTAAATATGTATTAATAAGGAATATAACAACAAAATATCAGTTTTGCTGCTACATACTATTTTAGTGAGAAAATTGTTGCTAAAAAAATTTTGTTGCTAGCCAAAAAAAAAAAAGAAGAAAACCTAAAACTTGTGTTTCTTCCGATGAACCACACTGCCTCTTTCGCTCTATGGAATCGTTGTCTCTCTCGTGCAATGTATCGTTGTCTCTCTCTACCATCACTTTTACGAAATCACTTTCTGCTCTCTAGTTCTCATCTTCCATACTCAAATTTCAACAAAACTAGTTGCAAACCATGACTCATCCTCATTAACCGAGTGTTGATCCATTTAGCTGGTGAGAAATCTATAGATCTGCTACGATATTTGCCAAAACGACAAGCTGTAAAGATGCAACAAATGCTTGAAGATTGATTTCTCCTTCAAGATTCGTCATCCTTGAAGATAAAGTGCCATGTCCTTTCTCTGATTTAGTAATTGGCGAAGTGCTCTGGTTTAGATTTAGTAATCGGTGAGTTTTTATTATATCAAATTGTTTCTCGATATTTAGTTAGATTATGCTTGTGAAAATGGTGAGTAATAATCAATGATTAAGGTGTAGCTGCTACTGGTTTAGATTTCATAGATTTTGACTCTGTGATACATATTTTCAACTTCTATTGGATCATCCTTTATCTATTTGATGAATTGCATATATGTGATTCATTGCTTTATGCAGTCCATGCATGACAAGCCAAATCTCTTTTTACAAGTTGTTACGCTCCTCTAAGCCATCAGGTACTCTAGGTTTGTGTAGTATCCCTTGATCAATAGGTCCAGACTTTACTTTTAATTAAGTTTTGTGCAACGTGAATTTATTATTACAATGCTAGGAATGAATCCAACTTGGTTGATTATTTCAACCAAGTTTAGCCTTGATAATTTTGTAACAAAGGAAAACCTTTGGTACAAAATTCCAAAATAGCCACCTTTTAATACTTAGACTCTTGAACTACCACATTTAGTTCCATACCTCTTGTTTCAAAGAACTCTGGTGCTTGGTCTTTGGAGAATGCTTCCTCATCAATTCAATTTCAATATGACCCACTACTCGTTCCATATTCTTCTATCAAAATATATATAAATCCACTTTTGTTGAATCTTAAGCTTGAGTTCTCTAAAACAATGTGTATATATATTTCGACTGTAACACCCCAACGCCCGTATCTTTAAGCAGTGTACATGGCCATCGTTCTCTTGACAGTGGACTTAATAAAACGGCGGGTCGGGCCTATGCTACATTACAAGTGACACACACTTGTTCTTTTCTTTTCAATATCTCGTGCCTTTGTATAAAATTCAAGAGTACAAAATTTTCAATAAAATCAAGGCAAATTAAAAGAGATAAAGAAATTCAAACTATTTTATTTATAATAGAAATTGAAAGTACTAAACTCTTCAAAAAAACTTAATTGTTACAAGGGAAGACTTCAAAATACTTTTCAATAAAAAAGCATAAAAACTTTGGGCAACATGCCCTAAAAATTCTAAAAAAATATATAATATTTTAGAAACTTTCTAAGAAACTATCAATATTCAACTGCTCCATGGATTTCATGTTCCTGAAAAATAAGAAAGGAAGGAGTAAGCACATAGTCCAGTGGATCCTTTTCGAACAACCATCTTTCATATTCAAACCCATAACACAATCATAATTCAAACACTTGCAATCATTGGGTGTTTCGAACAACAATTTATTAAGTCTCAGACCAAAAGGGTCTTTAATCCCTTGATGTTTTTAACTAAGTAAATAGGGCCCACTCGGTATCAACCCATTAGTGGCACGTGTCGGCATCAACCCGTTACACATGGTGACCCACCAGTGGTACACGACCCTCAAGTACTTAGGTCTGAAAACCATATGACCTAACTCATATGAAAATGACATCCATAGTGTCACCTTGACCACTATGATCGTTTGTGGTTATTTTCTCCATCGTCTTAGATTAATTCTCATATCATGATCTCAAAAAATAAACTTTAGAATATGAAATCAGACTAAAATTTAGAATATACATAGTCAATTCATGATACACTCATAAAACATGCATCATACTTTAATTTAAAAACCTAATCATGATACTAACATGGCATGGATGATATGATTGCTCAAACATGAATCAAACTAAAATACTGAAATAAACATTTAAAATTTTAGAACTGAAATTGGAAATCTTTGAATTCAGTGAAAAACACACAACAATGAGCATGCCATGAATTTAAATAAGAACAGAAGGGTGTTCTAGAAATCACTTCCACCTTGTGACACTTTCTTCTAGAATTTCGGCAGCAATTCCCCCCGCGTACTAATGCCAATGAAGATCGTCCAACTTAATTCTCCAAATTCGAGAGAAGAATTTCTCACACACACAAAAAGGGCAGATGGGAAGAGGTGCCAAGAAAAAAGCTTAAAGAAAACAAGAGGAAAATTCAACTCTTATTTTTGGAATGAATAAAATTGAGAGCGTAGGGGGGTTTATATAAGTTTTCAAAGGAAGAAAAGTAGAAAGTTTTGAGTTTTTCTTTGAATAAAACACTCTAATTCTCCTTAATTTCGTACTTTCTAATTTTTGGAGCAAAATGAGAATTTTTCAAATTTTTTTCAGATTTTAGAAATAATTTTTGGAATTAGAAACCTATTTTTCAGTAATTTTCGTTATTTTTTTTGTATTTTTCGATAATTTTTTCGTATTTTAAATTTCGAATTTGATATAGGCCGTTATATTGATCTCAGATCAATCAACATAAATCAGACCTTTGATCTTAGCCGTTGGATCTTCCTCGAGCACATTAACATTTCGCGATTAATCCAAACGACTTCGATCTGGACCGTTAGATGATCCTCAAGCGCATCAACGATCGCGATCAATCCAAAATGACTTCGAGCTGGACCGTTGGATGATCCTCGAGCGCAGCACTGTTTGCTATTAGCCAACGCAGCTCTGATTTGGACCGTCGGATGATCCTCAAGCAAAGCATTGTTCGTGATTAACCAACTTGGTTGTGATCTCGACTGTCGGATGATCCTCGATCACTGTGTGCAAATCTTAGATTGCGATCAATGAATTTTGTTTTAACCGCACGATCATCCTCGAGTTTTGTATGCGAATCTCTGGCCGTTGGATTTTGATGATCCAGTGCACCCGGGCGCTTGGTTGGGTTTTAATCCCGTTCGTTGGATTTTGCCAAATCGATTGTGGACCGTAAGATGTATTTTAAGTTTATTTTTTTTATTTTTCAGCTGAATTTCTTGCTTTCTTTTCGAATTTTTCTCAAATCTCAATCGCAATTGACTTTCTAATCTTGTTTTCCTCAAAAATTGCACATATCCTTGTATTTTTGGCTATGATATCCCATAATATACATTATATTCATATATTTTTTTTTCAAAAATCCCTTAAATTGATTTTTATTTCTCATTTGGGTAAACTATGACTTGCCAAAATTTTCATTCGTCAATTTTGTATAATTTTCTAAATAAAAATTCAAATTTCATTTGAATTTTTCGAGATGTTACAACCTACCCTCCTTAGAAAAAATTTTATCCTCAAAATTTGTACATATTTAGGTATTCCTTGTGAACAGATGCGGGTACTTGGTCTTCATCTCGCTTTCAAGTTCCCACGTGGCTTCTTCTACCCTGTGATGTTTCCACAGCACCTTCACTAATGGGATTTCCTTTGTTCTTAGATTCTATACCTTGTGGTCAAGGATTATGACTGTTGTTTCCTTGTAGGCAGCATCATCCTTGAATATTTACTTCCTCCTAGTAAATGATGTGAGAGGGGTCAGGTTCGTATTTCCTCAACATTGATGCATGGAATACAATACATGCTGAAGTCATTCAGTTTGGTAGGTCCAACTCATAAGCACATTCCCCAATTCTTCTTAGTATTGCAAAGGGTCCGACAAACCTTGGAGATAACTTCCCTTTGAATCCAAACCTTTTGATACCCTTCTGAAGATTGATCCTCAGAAATACTTTATCCCCAACTTAGAACTCTAATGGTCTTTTCCTTTTGTCTGCGTAGCTCTTTTGACGGCTCTGCGCAGTAGTCAGTCTCTTTTGTATTAACTTGACTTGGTTGCTCGTTTCTTCCACCATGTTTGGCCCAATTAATACTTGATCTTCAAGTTCAGCCCAACAGGTACATGATCTACAGGGTCTTCCATAGAGAGCTTCAAATGGAGCCATTTTTATGTTTGCCTGATAACTGTTGTTATAGGCAAACTTCACCAAGTGTAAGTACTTGCTCCAATTCCCCTTGAAGTCTAAAACACAAGACTTCAACATATCTTCCAAAATCTGGATAACTCTCTTAGACTGACCATCCATCTAAGGGTGAAAGGCTGTACTCATGGTGAGCTTAGTACCCATCTCCTTCTGTAGACTCTGCCAGAACTGTGAAGTGAAACGAGAGTCTCTGTCAGACACAATACTCTTGGGTTAAGTCTGATGATTTCTTTCATATAGATTTCTCTTTGCTTGCTGATTTAGTCTGTGGATCTGATTGGCAAGAAGTGAGCCATTTTGGTGAGACGATCCACTATCACCCAAACAGTATCTTCTCTTTTTTGGTTCCTGGGTAAACCACTGACGAAGTCCATGGTAATGTTATCCCACTTCCATTCAAGGATAAGGAGTGGTTGTAACATTCCAGAGGGTTTTCGGTGTTCCGCTTTCACTTGTTGGCATGTTAAGCACTTAGAGACATATTTGGCTATGTCCCTTTTCATTCCTCTCCACCAGTACATTTTCCTGAGGTTTCGGTGCATCTTATCCTCGCCTGGGTGCATGGTATACTTAGTCTGATGAGCTTCATCAAGTATAACCTGCTTGTTCTGTCCCTGTTGAGGTACACATATCCTTTCCCCGAGCCTTAGGATGTTTTCAGCATCCATCCTGAAGTCAGTATGCTTTCCTTGTGTGACTCCTTCAATTAGTTGAGCAAGCCACTTGTCTTGGTTCTGTTCATCCTTGATATGATGTAATACGTCCGATTGGCAAGACATATTGTAAAGATAGGCTTCTTTTTCGTTAAGGTTTACAACCAACCTAAAATCTTCAATCAACTGGTACATTTGGCCTTTTTCTTCCTCTTGTTTATTGAACTTCCTACTCAAGACATCAGCCACTACATTGGCCTTCCCCGGATGGTAGTGTAGTTGAAAATCATAGTCTTTCAAGAATTTCATCCATCTTCGTTGCCTGAGGTTCAACTCCTTCTGGGTGTAGATGTACTCCAAGCTTTTGTGATCTGAAAATAGCTCAAATTTCTCACCATAAAGGTAGTGTCTCCAAATCTTAAGGGCAAACACAATGGCCGCTAGCTCAAGGTCGTGAGTAGGGTAATTTCTCTCATGGACCTTTAGTTGTCTTGAGGCAAAAGCGATGGCTTGTTTTTCTTACATTATGACTACGCCCAATCCACTCAGCAAGGCATTAGTATACAGTGTGTAAGTAACACCAAGAGTTGGGGTGACTAAAACAGGAGCCGTAGTCAATCTTGTTTTCAGTTCTTGGAATAATCGTTCACATTTCTCATCCCACTGGAACTTAAATCATTTTCTGGTCAACTTAGTCATAGGTTTTGCCAACTTGAAAAAGTCCTTAATGAACATTCTATAGTAGCCTACCAAGCCCAAGAAACTTCTTATTTTTGTTACTGTCTTGGGTTGCTTCCAGTTTATGACGGCTTCCACTTTCTCCGGATCTACAGAGATGCATTCTGCTGACACTACGTGGCCAAGGAACTTGACCGTCTTCATCCAGAACTCGCACTTACTAAATTTAGCATATAGCTGATTTCTTTTAAGGGTTTCTAGCACGGCCCTCAAGTGTTCTAGGTGTTCAGCTTATGACTTAGAGTAGATTATATATCATCCACAAATTTCACTATAAACTAGTCAAGGTACTGTCTGAACACTCGGTTCATCAAATCCATGATGGTAGCCGAGGCATTGGTCAAACCAAAGGGCATCATTGTGAACTCAAAGTATCCATATCTTGTTCTAAAGGTTGCCTTGTGGATGTCAGACTCTCGAATTCTCAGCTGAAGGTATCCTGACCTAAGATCAATTTTAGAGAAATGAGTGGCTCCTCGTAATTGATCAAAATAGGTCGTCAATCCTTGGTAAATGATATTTATTCTTTACTGTAGCTTGATTCAATTTTCGATAATTGACACAGTCGCAAGGAACCATCCTTCTTTTTCACGAATAGTACTGGGGCTCCCCAGGGTGATTTACTTGGCCTGATGAAACCTTTCTCCTTGAGCTCATCCAGTTGAATTTTCAGCTCAATTAGTTCTACTAGCGCCATTCTATAAGGAGGTATAGCTATAAGGTTGGTTCCAAGGTGAAGTTCAATCTTGAACTCTAACTCTCTTGCTAGTGGTAGTCCAGGTAAGTCATTTGGGAACACATCCTCGTACTCACTGACTACAGCTAGGTCATGAATATTCTTCAAGTCAGTAGGTTCTTCTTCAGAGAGCTCTTTAAACTCATCTGTCTGCTTCAAGTAATTTAGCAAGGCTAGGGTTGGACTCCTTGGTAGTTTCCACATATCCCCATTGATTTTAAAGATCTCACTAGAAGGTAATGTTATGGTTACCCGTCTCTTAGGATAATCTATCTAGGCCTGGTACTGATCTAACCAATCCATTCCCAAGATTACATCATAGCCATAAAAAGGTAGGGTATATAGGTCGACTGTTAAAAGTTTATCCCCAAACCTAAGGTCATAACTACACATCTTTTTTGAAGTCACAATGGTCCCTATTGGTGTGGACACATTCAAAGTCATAGGCATTATTTTTGTCACAAATTGTAACCTATCAGCTAATTTTTCAGAGATAAAATATTTTGAGGCACTCGAGTTAAACAACAGTCTCAGAGCAACATTAAACAATAAGAACATACCTTCTATTGCAGGGGTCTGGTCTTCTGGGTCTCAACTGCGAACATTCTGGCCTAGTTCTGACCACGGCCCTGATTTTGCCCTTGATTGGCATTCTGATTCTGTCTGGCTTGAGGTTGCCCATTCTGACTTCCCCTCTGAGTATTTTGTTGTTGCTGCTGAGAAGCCTGAACTGGTGCAGTTGAGCGATTTTTTGCCAAATGATCCTTCTGCTTGCATACATAACACAATCCCAGCCTCTTAGCTTCTTCCCTTGACTTTTCCTTATTCTGCCCCTGTTTCTGTGGAGCCTTACCACTTTTGTTTTTCTTCTGGGTCCCTTGTTGGTCTTTTCCATTTTCGTTCTGCTTATTCTTTCCTCTCAACCTTTGTTCTAGGTTGAGCTTTTGTTCTAGGATTAAAGCTCGTTCTACAACTTCCTTGTAGGTTCGGAGGCCCAATGTCATGATGACCTTTTGGATCTTGATTTTGAGACCCTGTACAAATCTGTTGGCCTTCTTTCTTTCTTCCCAAATCAGTTCTAGAGAAAATTTTGCCAGCTCAGTAAATTTCCTCATATTTTGTTACTGTGAGATCCCTCTGGTTGAGTTTCACGAAATCTTCTTGCAACTTTCTGAGAGTTGCCTCCAGAAAAAATTTGTCATAAAATTTTTCTCTGAATTGTTCCCAGGTCATTGTCGCAATGTCAGTGTTGGGATCCATCTGCATCATTCTCCACCATCCATGAGCTGGTCCTTGGACATGGTGTGTGGCTAGTGCTACTCATCGTGAACTCGTCACCTTTAGCACATTTAGTAACTCCTCCATCTCCTGGTACTAATGATTGGCAGAGATGCAGTCAGTAGTTCCATCAAATGAGGGAGGGTGAAGTTTTTGCAAATCTAGCAGCATCTTCTTCTGTCTTTCATCTTCCAGGTCCCCTAGATTCCTTTGACGTTCCTGAGGTACTGGTGCTGGGACTTGTACTAGAATAGGCTCAGGTGTTTGAGGCTAAAGAGCCACCTGAGGGATTATCTATAGAAGTGTCCTTCTTAGTTGATCTAGTACCCTCTGTGACATTTCACTCATCATAGCTTCCATCCGTGCCTCCATTCGTGCCTCCATCTGTGCTTCCATCCCAACAGGCAATTCCTGCTCTTGTTGTTCAATCTCCTCAGAGGTGGTGGATCGAGTTACGTACCTTCTAGCTCCAGCCATTTTCTTGTAAAATTGAGCAAAGTGTCAGCATGTGTCAAATATTCATGCTATCATGGCTCTAGATTTAGTTTCTAGGTTCTTGATTTGTTTAGTGGCCTAAATTCTTTCTTCTAGGTTCTTTTCATGCATGGGTACAGGATTTGGTCTCAAAGCAAATAAATAGTAAAGCATGCATATTATACAATCATACAATCAAGCTAGCATAGCAAGGTTCCAAGCTTCCACCTAAGTTTTCAGGTTCAAGTGTTTCATACCACTCTACCCCTTCCACTTAGGCTTTCACTCATAACAGAGCCGCACCCAAAAAATTTTGCAAATTGCTCGATAACTAAGGTTCCTAAGCCCACTATACTCAACCAGCGAGCATAGAGAAACCCGTTCTGCCAGAGTTACCAATCATTCACCACACATGGTCCATCATTCTCCGAGTTCAGGCTTCCTCCATAACCCCGAATTCCTATACATCCCATGCTATATAGAAACTAAAAATTATAGAAGCTTCCCGGTCTCGTGCCCTGATCAAACAATTTTTTATTTTCACACAAGTTTCAGCCTCTAGCCTATGTCCTAGAGTTTTATGCTTTTGATCCACTATGCCACCCATGGCTACACCAGTTTCTACCTAAGGACTTTTCTCTGGACCTAGGGTTCAATTTTGGTTGACTTACAACCTCTGTCTGGTCAAGATACCACCTTTGACATCTATTTTTTTTTACTTCTAATCAATTCCTTGCCCTAATTTTCCACCTTCTAATTTTCTTTTATAGAAAATAAGAGTGTTCTTTAACTCCGACTACTCATATAAGCTGGTGGGACAATCTCTAGATCTGGCGGCGAGATCGAAGTTTGCTTAGTAACTGCGCTTTCTAGGACTGGATAACTCACCTCCCTTTCAATGTTTAACTTTACTCGGGACAAGGCTTACCCACTATCAGCTCAACTTGTAATCTTTGTATCCAAACAAAAAATTTTCAAAACATATATTTCCTTTTTGAAAATACTTTCTAAAACATTCTTCAATTTCAAAAATATAATGTAAGGCATTCTAAATTATATTCAATTCAAGGTGAAACCTAAGTTTGAGTTTCTCATTCTAGTTCGATGTTTCTAATAACCGAGCTTTGATACCACACTTGGTATCAAAGGAAACTTTTTATTCTTGGCCCAGCAACTAATGCCTAGGCTCTTATACCACCTTTGGTATTAGAGTAACTTTCTAATTCTTGCCCAGTTCATCTACTAACTGAGCTCTGATACCACCTCAGTAACACCCCAACCCCCGTATCCTTAAGCAGTGTACATGGCCATCGTTCTCTTGACAGTGGACTTAACAAAACGACGGCTCGGGCCGGTGCTACATTACAAGTGACTCCACTTGTTCTTTTCTTTTCAATATCTCGTGCCTTTGTATAAAATTCAAGTGTACAAAATTTTCAATAAAATCAAGGCAAATTAAGAGATAAAGAAATTCAAACTATTTTATTTGTAATAAAAATTGAAAGTACTAAACTCTTCAAAAAGACTAATTGTTACAGCGGAAGACTTCAAAATACTTTTCAGTAGAAAAACATAAAAACTTTGGGCAACATGGCCTAAAAATTCTAAAAAATATATATAATATTGTAGAAACTTTCTAAGAAGAAACTATCTATATTCAACTGCTCCATGGATTTCATGTTCCTGAAAAATAAGAAAGGAAGGAGTAAGCACATAGCCCAGTGGATCCTTTTCGAACAACCATCTTTCATATTCAAACTCATAACACAATCGTAATTCAAACACTTGCAATCATTAGGCGTTTCAAACAACAATTTGTTTAAGTCGAGGCTTAGACCAAAAGGGTCTTTAATCCCTTGATGTTTTTAACTAAGTAAATAAGGCCCATTCGGCATTAACCCATTAGTGGCACGTGTCGGCATCAACCCGTTACACATGGTGACCCACCAGTGGTACACGACCCTCAAGTACTTAGGTCTGAAAACCATATGACCTAACTCATATGAAAATAACATCCATAGTGTCACCTTGATCACTATGATGGTACGTGGTTATTATCTTTATTGTCTTAGATTAATACTCATATCATGACCTCATAAAATAAACTTCAGAATATGAAATCAAACTAAAATTCAGAATATACATAGTTAATTCATAATACACTCCTAAAAAATGCATCATACAATTCATAATACACTCCTAAAAAATGCATCATACTTTAATTTAAAAGCGTAAGCATGATACTAACATGGCATGGATGATCTGATCGCTCAAACATGAATCAAAACTGAAATACTGAAATAAACATTTAAAATTCTAGAACTGAAATTGAAAATCTTTGAATTCAGTGAAAAACACACAACAATGAACATGTCATGAATTTAAATAAGAACAGAAGGGTGTTCTAGAAATCACTTCCACCTTGTGACACTTTCTTCTGGAATTTCGGCAGCAATTTCCCCCACGTACTAATGCCAATGAAGATCGCCCAATTTAATTCTCGAAATTCAAGAGAAGGATTTCTCACACACACAAGAAGGGAAGATGGGAAGAGGTGCCAAGAAGAAGGCTCAGAGAAAACAAGAGGAAAATTCAACTCTTATTTTTAGAATGAATGAAATTGAGAGCCTAAGGGGGTTTATATAGGTTTTCAAAGAGAGAAAATTAGAAAGTTTTGAGTTTTTCTTTGAATAAAACACTCTAATTCTCCTTAATTTCGTACTTTCTAATTTTTGGTACAAAATGAGAATATTTTGGATTTTTTTCAGATTTTAGAAATAATTTTTGAAATTAGAAACCTATTTTTTGATAATTTTTGTTATTTTTTAATATTTTTTGATAATTTTTTTCATATTTCAAATTTCGAATTTGATCTGGGCTGTTGGATTGATCTCGGATCAATCAACAGAAATCGGACCTTTGATCTTAGCCCTTGGATCTTCCTCGAGCGCATCAACATTTTGCGATTAATCCAAATGACTTCGATCTAGACAGTTACATGATCCTTGAGCGCATCAACGATCGCGATCAATTCAAAATGACTTTGATCTGGACCGTTGGATGATTCTCGAGCATAGCATTATTCGTGATTAGCCAACGTGACTTTGATCTGGACCGTCAGATGATCCTCGAGTGCAGCACTGTTCGCGATTAACCAATGCAGCTTTGATCTCGACCATCGGATGATCCTCGATCACGGTGTGCGGATCTTAGTTTGCCAGATTGATTGTAGACCATAGGATGTATTTTATGTTTTTTTTTTATTTTTCAGTTGAATTTCTTGCTTTCTTTTCGGATTTTTGCCAAATCTCAATCCCAATTGACTTTCTAATCTTGTTTTTCTCAAAAATTGCACATATCCTTGTATTTTTGGCTATAATATCCCATAATATATATTATATTCTTATATTTTCTTCCAAAAATCCCTTAAATTGATTTTTATTTCTCATTTGGGTAAACTATGACTTGCCAAAATTCTTATTCGTCAATTCTATATAATTTTCTAAATAAAAATTTAAATTTCATATGAATTTTTTGAGATTTTACAACAACTAGAGGTTTGATAACTTCATTTAGAATGTTGATAATGTATAGTAAACAGTTAGATGAAAACACACGTTTAAATACACCTAAAGAACAAACCAAAGGTAAAAATTTGAAGAAAGGTTGCTGATTCTAAAATTTCACACACGCTGAATCAAACAAGC
>JAJIYU010012788.1:0-14343 GCA_030144865.1 Tinospora cordifolia
TATGTACTTTCTTTTTTTTAATTAATAAAGAGTTTGATTTTTCTTTATCTCCTAATATTGTCTTGTATTTATGAAAAGATATATTCTTTAAATCACTCATAGACATGAGATGTTGAAAAATGGAATATCAAGTGTGTGTCACTTGTAAAGTAGCACGGACCCAACCTGCATATTGGTTAAGTCTACTGTAAAATAGAACGGTGGTTAGGTCCAACACTCACTTTCAAAGAAACATGGGGGTTGGGGTGTTACAATTTATCATATGGTCAAAATAAAATTTTAGTTTAACTAATCAAGTAATATTGCAACTTCATTGCAAACTTAATTAAGATGAATATCTCAACAATTTTTGTCATGAATATTTATAAAATTAAGTTGAAATAATAGATAAATGTCGAATAAAGACATTAAATAATAAAATAAAATGTATGTGTTCAAAGATAATATTAATTAATAAATTTTTTTTCCTTAGAAAAATGGTACAATAAAAATTTTGCAGATGCTCTATTACCATTAGACCATTTCTTAATTAGCTTCAGGCTAATTTAGAA
The DNA here is from genome assembly GCA_030144865.1 of Tinospora cordifolia. Taxonomy (NCBI): domain Eukaryota; kingdom Viridiplantae; phylum Streptophyta; class Magnoliopsida; order Ranunculales; family Menispermaceae; genus Tinospora; species Tinospora cordifolia. The sequence continues at coordinate 552 of JAJIYU010012788.1, forward strand.
ATCTATAATTATATATGTAGGTCTATAGACAAAAGTCAATCTAGTTACATACAAAGCATTATAACTTTCACATTTCAAAATATTTAAATAGCTTTTAGCTAGTTATAATAATTTTATAATTTTATTTTCAATGGCTTTGTACTAGAAAATCTCATTAACAAAGTCCCTTTTAATAGCCAATAACCAAAACTTTATTTCTCGATAGTTTTAAGCTATAAAATATTTATTTCGTTATATAAGTTCAGGCAATGAATTTTCTTTTTTTTAAAGTTTTGATATTTTAATATATCAAATCAAATATCATAATATGTTTTGTATCTAAGTGATATTGTAACTGTAGGTGCAATCAACCATAATGTTTTTGCATTTAAATAAATACAAATAATAATATTTTGACAAAATCTTTCTTTTTTTTCATTTTTTCTTTATAACTTCAAGCTATATATATTTCATTCATAAAATTTTCTTTCGTTCATATGAATCAAAATTTATTAAAAAAAAATTTCAGTCAATATACATGATTGAAATACTTTCAAATATTTTAAGGGTCTTAGGGCCTAAGACCTTCGAGACTTTTGTTATTGATTCAAATATATAATTAAATAATTTCAATCATATATGTAGTTTTCTCATGTAGCTTGAGATATAAACAAAATATTATATCAAGCTAAATAGACTCAATAAAAATAAATAATTGAAATCATGATTTTAATTTTGATAAAAAAAAATATCACCTTAGAGTTATTTTTCAATTTAGAAAAATAATCACATTTAATTAACAATCTCTTTATGCCTTATAACATGATATTAAATATTTCAAAACAATGATCACTATGGTATGAGAATTATTCTCAAAGAAATTATTCTTATTTCGATTACTATAGTATTTTTTTAATATTATAGCAATTATATTCACGTTTATATCAATAATTATTAACAAATCAACATTCACTTTAAGAAATGTGTAAACAATTTAAACGAGAATATTTTTTTTATCAAGATAATTTTTATTTTGCTCATGCATCAAATATCAGTTTAACACTTATATTTATAAGAATCAGTTCTTTTTCATAATATTAATGAGATAGATGTATATTTATCATATTTCATAATATTAAACATCTATACTTTTAACATCCATATATAATTTACAAATGAATACACATATATAACTGTAATAAAATTATAATAAGAAATAATATATGAATGTTAATAACACCAAGAATAATATTTTATTTTGAAATGTTCACATCTTGATTTTTCTTTCCAAAAGGTATTATTTGTATGAGTTGGTAGGACAACCTCCAGGAAAGAGCGGTGAGACAAAGTCTTCTTAAATAACCGGCCTCCCAGAACGGGATAACCCATCTCCCTTTCAATGTTTAACTTTACTCGGGGCAAGGCTTACCTACTATCAACTCAAACTTGTAGTACAGTTTGTATTATAAAAATCAAGAATAAAACATAAGTAATTGATTATATATCAAATCAATATTCATTTGTCACATTTTGACTTTTGATTTCTGATGTAGAAGGTCGTACAAGACGTAACTACAAAACATACTTTCTTGGTCAATGATATTATATATAATTTATACTAAATCATATATATATATATATATACAAAATATATGCATCATTCAAATAATAATATAAAAATCAATCTCACAAATAAAAAACGTACCTTCAAACTTTCACTTTCGAAGCTCTTGTTTCTTTAATCTTCAAGATATTTTCATCAAGAGCGTGATCGTGCTGATAATGTGTTATAAAATAAAAGAAAAACTACTAGAAGATTAAGGAATTACTAGAAGACAAACTTGAGAAAATATAAAATGGAGAGAGCTTTTTATTCTCTTGATAATAGGTTGAATTTCAACCTTGGTACATCCTTTACAATGTGAACACCCCTTTATATAGGCTCTTGGTCATAATGGGTGATAAATACCATTTACAACACATAATGTAATGGTTACAATAATATAAATGCCCTATAGGTTACACAAAAATGGTGGACCATAAACCTATTATAATTTAGGGGTTAGAGAATATTAAATGGTGAGTGGTTACAAAGGCATTCAAGATAATTATTTATAATATGTTTATTATTTGAGATATTATCAACTATCAAATTTATAACTTCAAAATGTAGGGTATTTGAGTCTATTTTTGTCTTTGGTATATAATTACGTAAATGTCCTTAAAATTTGTAGGTTATTACACTTGGGCAGCAATCGATGAACCATATCGATGCATTATGGATGAAAGAATTAGTAATACAAGACCAAAATTCAAACAAGAAAAGGTTCACAAATTATGATCCACTATTTCATAAAGACGAAATTCTCAAACTATCCATATCAGACCTTCAATTTTTTTTTTCCTACGTACTTGTTAGATTGGTAAATAAACACTTAGTGATAACTACTACGTTGCACCAAAAAGAGAATCTCCGGGCAATGATATTTACAATAGAAATTACTTTTAGTTACGATTTTTGGTTAGAAGTAAAATTGTAGTTCTAAGTTTTGCTTTCACTTTTGCATCGCGCGTCATAAATAAAAATTATTATTTTAGAACTAAAATATTAAAAAAGGTTGCAAATTTATGTATTTCCATAGGAAGGAATTTTGTATAGAAGTGTAAATTTTTTGTAATAATTGGGAAAATAAATAAATAAAAAAATATATTAATTTAGTGGGATAAAAATTCAAAAAAAAGAAGAGAAAGATATACGTGTGTATATATATATATGAAAAATAATGTATATACACATATATACATGTGTATATTGGTTAACAATAAAATAAAATAATTAATTAATTAAAAAATATTATCTAAATTGTATTAACTAGTAAAAGATTTAATAAATTAAACTTTGGTACGCAAGACACAAAATAAAATCAGAAATTTAGAAGAAAAATGATGTAAAGTGTGCATATTTAAGTATATAAGGAGTGTACATTATATGTATTAAAAATTATATATAAAAAGGGGCCCCAAACACACACAAAATCAAAAAACATGATTTGAGTAAACTCTCCGCACCATATGAGGATTAGAGGGTGAGAAATTTGAATCAAGATCAAATACCACTAAGATAACAACAAAGAATCCAAGGTAAACTCAAACACCTACTCATACCTTATCCATACTAACCTTTTCCTATCTTAATGTGGCATCTTCCCTATTCCTTGTACTTTAAAAAAATTGACTCCCCTCCTATTCTCTCTCCCCTAGTCAACTTCCCTCCTCTATGGCAGGACCCAAGTAGTTCCAAGTTTTAATCAAAGAGAAATTGCATCAAAATGAAGCACACACATTGATTTATAAGGTATTAACCCTTCACAACATCTTATTCTCTTCCTTTTTCCCTTCTTTTTATCTCTAGATTATGATCTTGGTATTCTCCCCTCTTGTTGGACGTCTCTTTGTTCCAGCCATTGAAGAACATCACAAAAGGTTGATAGTGCATGTATTTAGCCATAAAGATCCATTCTACTAGGTAATACCCTACACTATCTTCACTACCCTCTCTACCTTTTCTTTTCTTCTTTCCACCCCTTGATGTTGTCGTTCCTTATATCAGAAATTTTTGAAATATGTTCCTAATTCCATCATCAAAACATAAACTTAAATCAGCTAGAGGAGGAGCCAATAACTCTTGTTTGGAGCACATAGCATCAACGATACTATCTGGGCAATGGTAGGAAGGTATAATGATCCTATTCCTTTCTAATGGTCTTTCTTTTATTTCCAACGATTAATCTAATGCTCTAGAGGCCTATAAGTTTATGGAAACAAGAAAAGTTGAAGAAAAAAAATCAATTTTACATGGGAAAGGATCAAACAAACAAGTGTGATCATGAAACCAAGGATTATGCATGACATGTGAGGAGTATAGTGATCAAGAGGGTAAAATAGGATGAATAAGGCATTGTTTGATGAAAAAAAAAACCAGCAAGTAGGTTGCTGGAAAATAATGAATATTGATGCACAAAATTCTGATTTTAGGCATGATGATAAAGCATACAAACAAGGCATGTATGCATGATATAATTAGGGTATAGGCATGTTTAAGTGACAATTGTGTGTAATTGCATATTAGGTAAGGTTTCTATACATTTAAATCAAAAACCAGCAAGTTAGGTTGTTGGAAAATGGGAATTTAAGTTACATGAAATGTTAAAATTGGAGTATTATAAAATAGCATACTCATAAGAACTGTATGCATAAAATAATTAGGATACATGCATGTTTAAGAAATGGTTAAGCATGATCACTAATAGGGTGTTGTTGGATGCATATATGAGTAAAAAATCAGCAAGGTAGCTGGAAATTGATGGTTAAATATGCCTAAGAGGCTAGACATGTAATACCCTATGAAAAAAATCTTTTTTTTACAAGATGAAATAAAATGATTCTGTTCAATTATATCATAAGATCATTTTAGTGGTCAAATGACAATTCAAGTGCCCAAAACTGTTCAATCTGTGTGCTTTCCAATTTGCACCGTTGATCCAAAACTAATTTGAAGGCTAAGAGGGATGATCCGTGTGCTCAAGAGGAAAGTTTTCAATTCGTGTGCTTTCCAATCTACACCGTAGATCCAAAACTAATCCGAGGGCTAGGAGGGATGATCCGTGTGCTCAAGAGGAAAGTTTTCAATCCTTGTGCTCTCCAATCTACACTGTCGATCCAAAACCAATCCGAGGGCTAGGAGGGACGATCCGTGTGCCCAAGAGGAAAGTTTTCAATCTGTGTGCTCTCCAATCTGCACCATTGATCCAAAACTAATCCACAGGCTAGGAGGGACGATTTGTGTGCTTAAAGAGAAAGTGTTCAATCCGTATGTTCTCCAATCTGCACCGTCGATCCAAAACTAATCCGAGGGCTAAGAGGGATGATCCGTGTGAAAGGAATGTTTCCAATGAGCAACCTGCAATTCCTTGCTCATTGGAACTCTATATAAACCTCCTAATGCTCTCATTCTCTTCATCTCAAAGCAAGAGCTAATAAGATCACTCTTGTTCTCTCTAGCCTTCTTTTTGGCAATCCTCTTAGGTCTTGAGTGATCTTGAACTATTCTTGAGTGATCTTGAACTGTTCTTGAGTGATCTTGAACTGTTCTTGAGTGTTTGAAAGTCTTACAGTGATGGAGTTTGCCCAATTTTAGAGGCTTACAATTGATTTCCAAATTAAGGTGGAAGTGATTTCTAAAACCTCCATCTTACTAGTTTAGTTTAATATCATGTTCATGTATGCTTGATTTTAGTTTAGTGTGATAAGCATGATTAAATTTTTAGTTTAACATATGTGTCATGTTTAGTTGATCATGAAACCGTGCATGCTTAAATTATGCATGTTTAGGTTTGTTTTAAAGTATGTAACATGCTAATTGAAAGTCTCGGGGGTTAGGGTGTTAAGTCTAATTGAAAGTCAAGTTGTATACTTGTAAAGTAACATCGGCCCGACCAACCTTGTGGTTAAGTCTAATTGAAAGTCTCGGGGGTTAGGGTGTTACAAGTGTGGTATCAGAGCCTAGGCATTAGTTGCTGGGCAAGAATTAGAATGTCAAGCTTAAACATGTACTATTGAGCTAAAATTAGAAAGCTTAATCTTATGCCAATGATGGTATTAGATTTAGAAAGTATTAAAAAGTATTAACTCAATTGGTTTGACTTATGCTTTGAGTTGAAATTAGAATGCCCCACCATTATTTTTTAAATTGAAAATTGTTTTGGAAAGTGTTTTTAAAAAAGGAAAGATATGTTTTGTTTGGATACAAAGACTGCAAATGGCGTTGATAGTGGGTAAGCCTTGTCTTGAGTAAGCTAAACATTGAAAGGGGGGTGGGTTATCCCACCCAAGAAAGCGCGATCGCTAAGCAGACTTCGGTCTCACCGCTCGATCTAGATGTTGTCCCACCAGCTTATACGAGTGGTCTAAGTTGAAGAACATCCTTACTTTCTATAAAAGAAAATTAGAAGGTGAAAAAATTAGGGTAAGAAATTGAATAGAAGTTGAAAAAGATGCCCAAAGTAGTATCTTGACTAGACGGAGGTTGTAAGTAAACCAGATTGAAACTCTGGCTCTAAGGAAGTGACCTTAGGTAGAAATATGGGTGGATCAATGGGTCAAATGCATAAAACTCTAGGACATAGGTTAGAAACTAAAAATGTGCCAAAACAAAACACTTGTTTGGTCAAGACATGAGATCATGAAGATTCTATATCTCTGGTTTCTATGTAGCATGGGATGCATAGGAATTCAGGTTTATGGAAGAAGCCTGGACTCGGAGAGTGATGGACCATGGTTGGTGAATGATTGGTGACTTTGGAAGAACTTGTTTATCTATGCTTGGCTGGTATGGGACGGTCAGGTACAGTGGGCTTGAGAAACCTTAGTTATCGAGACATTTGCAAAATTGTTGGGTGTGCAATTTTTTGAGTGAAAGTCTAAGTGGAAGGGCTAGAGGGGTATGAGACACTTGAACCTGGAAGCTTAGATGGAAGCCTAGAACTTTGCTATGCTAGCGTTAAATTGCTTGATTGTATAATTGTTTGAAAAACATGCTTGATTTGTTTATGTGCATGTCATATGAAACCAAATCCTGTACCCAATAACAAAAAGAACCTAGAAGTGTAAACTATTAGGCTACTGAATAAATCGAGGACCTAGAGACCTGAATCTAGAGTCATGATAGCACGAATGTTGACAAGGCAAACACTAACAATCTACTTGATTTGTAGACAATGGCTGGAATAAGAAGGTACGCTACTCGATCCACCACTTCTAACGAGGCAGAGTAGAACGATCAGGAACTACCTGTTGGCATGGAGGCCCGAATGGAAAATATGATGAATGAAGTTGCTCGGAGGGTTATGGATCAACTGATGAGGGCTCTACCCTAGATACTCCCTCAGGCAGTACCACAGCCTCAAGAACCTGAACCCGTCCAAGTTCAGCAACTAGCCCCTGTGATCCCAACTCTTGAACGTTAGAGGGCTTAGGAGGATCCGGAGGATGAGAAACAAAGAAAGATGTTGATAGAGCTGCAGAAGCTCCACCCTCCTTCATTTGATGGTACTACAAATTGCATCGCGGCTGACCATTGGTACCAAGAGATGGAAAAAATTCTCAATGTACTGAAGGTAACTAGGTCAAAAAGGGAGGCATTGGCAACACACCACTTCAAGGGACCGGCCAGAAATTGGTAGCGTATGATGAGGATGGACCCTAATATGAATGTTAATGTTATGAGCTAGGAGAACCTCACAGAAATCTTCTATGAAAATTTCTTTCTAGAAGTGACCTTGAACAAGCTACAACGGGACTTTGTACGACTGAACCAGAGAGAGATAACTATACCAGAGTATGAAAGAAAGTTTACTAAACTTGCCAAATTCTCACCGAATCTGATTTGAGAGGAGAGAATGAAGGCCAATCATCTTGCATGGGGTCTTAAGATGGAGATTCGAAAGATAATAAAGACTCTGGGCCTAAAAACGTATAAAGATGTCTTAGAAAAGGCCCTAACTCTAGAACAAGATCTCAACTTGGAACAAAGGTTGAGGGGAAAGAAAAAGAGGCCCGGGAATGAAAAAAGATCAAGGGTTAGAAGAAAATGAAGAATGGTGGGAATGCACCACAAAGACAGGGGCAGAATAAACATGAGTCAAGGGAGCAAGCAAAGAGATGAAGGTTGTGCTAAGTATGCAGGCAGATATGCCATATAGCTAGAAATTGTCAAATTGCACTAGCTCAGTGTGACACCCCGACTCTTGGTCTCTCTCTCTCTCTCTCTCTCTCTCTCTCTCTCTCTCTCTCTCTCTCTCTCGCTATGCAACAAGTTTTCAGGGTCGCGCTAGGAGACGACACACCCATTCGGTAAGAGACATAAGGCTCGAGTTGTTCGCCGAAAGTCAGAGGCCACGTATGTTCATTCTCATGCAGTCTGTCTCATGCTTCAAAATCTTTCTTTCAAATATGTTATAAAGTCAATTTGAAAATATACAATGATCATTAAAATGCCAGTTCTTTTGTCCACATAGTGAAATTCATCATGAAAATGTATGTAGCGGTTTGAAGTACTTACAAATTTAGTATAAAAATATAGTTTCGAAAGAAATAAAATAAGGCCTATGGCCAAGTTTGATACATGCCAAAATTTACTAGTAAGACTATTTAAAAGATGGAGAGCACATGCCTAGTTCAAATCATTTACAGAAAAAGAATAAAACATTAACCAAAAAAAACAAATATGACGACCTCCCAGTGAGGTTTTAACCGAAAAGACGACCTCTCGTGTAATACCCTGAAAACTTTGTATTTAATTAAATGAAATTCAAGATCAATTCAGTGAAATTGGGTACAAAATGAAACTAGGCTCATCTTGGGGCTAAATTTGGCAAGTTTTCAAAAGTCTCATTTGGTGACCCTTAGGGACCCAAAACAACCTAAAATGAAGTAAGGTGACATGAACCAACTAATTGGACAACATATAAAATTAGAACAATTGGTCAAGAATAGGGTTTTCATTTGCCACACGCCCTTCTGCGGGTCCAAATTTGAAAAGAATTGGCATTTAGGGTACTTTGAGGAAGTGAAATGAACCGAAATGAAACGAAATGACATGAACTAACAAAATGAATGACATATCCAAAAATCAGAACAATTGACCAAGATTTAGACTTTTATTTGCCTAGTGATCTCAGTGGGTCTTAAATAGGGAAAGTTTTTGAGGGAAAATCACCTTGGGCCAAACCATACCTTAAAATTTGCATTAGGTTCATCTGATTCCAAAACTATAGGTTTACCTTGGGCCAAACCATAAATCATAATTCCTTGTAAATAAGGAGATATTAATTTTTATTTGATTTTTGTGAACCCATGAAGTCATGGCCACCCTAAGCATGTGCAAGTCACATGGGTGGAACACCATGATCATGTGTACCCTCACCCTACTCTAAGCTTTGTGGGACGTTTCCTTTATTTGAGTTCATGTAGAATGATCCCATGTGCCATGAAAATGATCAGGTATGTCACCCCTATGAGATGTCCCACTAAATATTAAGAAACCATGAATGAATGATTCCATGTGCACCATGATGTGATCATATACACCAAGCTCTACACACCAAAAACATCTGAAATAATCCAAATTAGAAGTTTTCAATTCAAGAATAGAAGTTGCTGAAAAATGTTTCTAAACACCCAAGGAACAAGACTAGAAGTTTCTAATTCAAGAATAGAAGTTGCTGAAAAATGTTTTTAAATACCTTAGGAACAAGATTAGAAGTTTCTAATTCAAAATAGAAGATTGTCAAATCTTGTTGATTGGTATACATAAGAAAAAAGAATCAATTACCAAAACATATTGGAAAGTTACCTTACAATGTCACACCTAGATTAACTTTCAAACAAAGAATTGTAAGTATTCTAAATCCTTTTTGTTTTCACACATAAATAGGAAATCAAATAAAGTTTATATCTTGTGTGCACACTAGGAATGAGAAACCAAATCAGCCACATTCTAAATCATGTGCACACTCAATCTATGCATTCCAAAATGTCCCCATGGAGGAATGGAAAGGTTTCCTAATGTGAGTGTAATACCCTGAAATCTCACGAAGGCATGCACATTGATTACTAAATATAAAATAAGCTAATCAAGAAAATAAACAAAAGATATATTTAAATAAATGTTATGAGTGCAAATTAAATTAAATAATGAATTAAAGTAGCAGTTAATTATTTGACTATTATAGATAAATAAAATAAAATGATACAATGCTTGCGTACATGTTGATATCAAATATATAAAAATTCATTAATCAAGAAATAAATAGATTTAAGACCATATTTATTTAAATATATGCATTGAATTATGGTTTGGAAAAAAAATAATGAAATATTAGTTCATGGAAATATTGGTAAAGTAAAAAAACACAAAATCAAGGATTGATTATGAAATAAAAATAAATAAATATAGATTGAAATTTGGGTTTATTGAACTATTAGTGGAAAAAATATCAAACTCCATAATCTACTTGAGAAATGAAAGTAATATTAATTGATTGAAAAAAAAGAAAAAATTCTGGAAATTTCTTAAAGAACCACGAATAGAGGAAATAGAGGAACAAAAAATGAAGAAGAATCTAGATTTTCTTGGGTGTTGATGTGGGTTTCGGTGTGATGATCAAACAATCAAAACAGAGGAGAAAGAAATTTAGGGCTTGCTGGTGTCAATGAATTTAGGGCTTTGATTTTGGTTTGGAGGTGACGATCGAACGAAGAAGATGAAGATGAACACGTCGAAGAAGAAGAAATCTCTGTTGCCGTTGGCTGTGGATCAAAACATAGGAAATAAGAAACGTGGTGGTGTGATTTGCTTGTGGGTGTGTGCGTTACTGTTGTTGATGGACTAAGAAGGAGAGGACAGCAAAGGGGATTTCGATTTGAGCACGGCAAGAATGAAGAGGAACGAAATCTAGGGCTTGGGTGTCGTACGATTTAGGGTTTTTGTGATTGAACGTAATTTGGGGGTTTTGTTGGTTGGATGAGGATGATAAAACAAAAAGAAACTAGAAATTTGTAAGAAGAAGAAGCTGTGCGTGCTGCCCAGTCGTTGTTCGTGATGAAAACGAACGTGAGGCTGAAATGAAGAACAGACAACAGTTGTACATGCATGTTGTTGCTGTTACAGGTTGGTGAAGAACAAAAAACAAGGGCGCTGGTCTTTAATGTGCGAAGAAGGTAAAGATGAAGACCAAAACGCAACTGTGGTGTTACATTTTGCTGGTCCAAGATGAAGAAGAAGAGCATCTCAGATACGAAATTCTGAAATTTCTGCTATGTTTGGGACGAAAATGAAATATGAAAAAAAAACCCAGAAATTTTGGTGTTATTGTTGATGCGTTTTGTTGACCGTGAAAAGAAGAAGATAATGTCCAAAGATTGATGCCCTAGATTCAAATCTTTGTGCTGGACTTTGGGCATGATTGTGCTAGATTTTGGGCATGAAATTGGCAAATTTTGATGCCCTAGATTGGAGTTTTTGCACAGTAAAGTTTCAAAAACGTAAAATTAGAATTTCAGTTGTTTATTTGAGAAATTTCAAGAGGGTTTTCGAGCATTGATACATGAAAAACATGTTGCGAAAGAGGGTTCGACACTCGAACTGATCTTGGAAAAAGTAAGCATGTTTTCCTTATTAAATGCGTCTTTTACTAGTTTATTTTGCTGGAAACTAAAAACAGATTTTGATATTTGAATTTTTAAAGATAGTAGCAAATATTTTAGTATTTTGGTTATGTTTATTTTTGGAATACAGTAATTGAAATTTCAACAAATCGACACATCCAAGTTTATTTTGAAGGGGTTTTAGAATGAAAAACCACTTTGCAAGGTATAAAAACTAATACTTTCTAATTTTTGAGCTGAAATGAATTTAGAAGGAATGATTTGAATTATTTGAAACACGGAGAACAAAGTTAATTGTGTAGGAAGCTACGAAAGGAAAAGGTAAATCTTGGGAAGCCTTATTAAAGAATTTTGCCATAAGAATCTTATTCAATTGATGGATAATTTTATTTATGATTGTGAATCTATTAATTTGATGTAAATGATAAATGAATGTTGAATATCAAAGTTCAAGTGGTTTGGAGACCCAGAGATTAAAATTAATTAATTTATTTTGTTAGTTGAAAATTAAATGAGAAAAACATGGAAAGAGTATAATTCCTGAATTTTGTTTAAATTAAAGGGATGTGAAAAATGAATTTATAGAAGTCTTATTTTGTTCGTAATGAATTTTCTTATGAGATAAAGGAGTGATTTTGATAAGAAAAGAAATATGATCAAAGAAATATGTGGTTGAGGAATATTATTTTGATATGAAAAATAAACGGTGGAGATAAATGAAATAGGTTTTTGGAATCTAAAGGTTTTGAAATATTTTCATGTAATAATTAATATTTCTAGAGATAAATTTCTTTTAGAAATATAGATAGAATGATTAGGGGAAATCCTGGAGGTTTTGGTAATTTGAGACTAGAATTATTTAAATTATTTCAGATAGGTAATTAAAACTTAGAATTTATTATTTTAATAGTTAATTGCAGATAAATAATTTTGGAGTGGAAAGAACTCTCTACGAGGAGACGCAAGGGAGATACAACATTTTCAGGTAGGGAGGATTTCTTTGGTCATTTCTATTATGCGAACTTTGATTTAGAACATTTGTTTGTTAGATTAGGATATTAGCAACATGATAGGACTTCTGTTGCTTTTGATTGGAATAAATGATTGAAATCCTAATAACTGGTTACAACTCTTTTAGCATGATTTATCAAATGCATGTTTTATTTACTGCACTCATTTCACTATTTATTTTTATTGGATTTATTTCATGATGATGTGATGTGAATGAAAACGCTTGTAAAATTAAATAAACTTAACGGACCTTAAGAATTCCACGTACCAATGCGACGGATTGTCACAGGTGCACTGTAACCCTCCATACAATGTATCATGTGCGCTAGTCTGGACACATCATAGATATTTCCATTTATCTAGCTGGATAGCCGAGTTGTTTTTGGAATTGGTAATAACTGGATTGTGATCACTGGATTGTGTTACCCTTTCTTAGACAGTAATCCCATGGTATAGTCTGGATTGTATACCTAGAGTACTTGCCTTTGGTATTGATAGTGCTAATACCTGGAGAGGTTATATCATGATGGTAATGCTGGATTGCAATACCTAGAGAATCATGATAGTACATCTGGATTGTGCACTAAGAGTTACTCAATTGGATTACAGGAAAATCGAGGGAGGATTCTCTTTTGGTTATTAGGATTATAATAAGACAATTTAATGTTTGCAACGCTTAATGTCTGAAAGTGCTTATAATGCTTTGAATGCTGGTTTGTATAATATCAATGATGTGTAGGAAGGACCTATTAGGCTTTTGAGCTCACTCCCATTTTATTTTCAAGTACTCACAGGGGTGTTCACTGACAGACCCAGGACTCGGTGTCAAAACCTTATTGAGAAGGTGTATAGTTATTTCCTTTTGTTCTGTTTTGAGGTGAATACTTTCAAAGGATTTGTATTGATTTTGTATGTTATATATATAGAACTTTTCAAATGTTTAAATGTAACTTTTTTGCTTATTTTGTATAAATGGATCTGACAGTAGTTAGCTAAATGTTTTACTGGTTTTACCGTTGCGTTAGTATGATATTTTGGAATTTTCTTATTTTCATAAATGAAAACCGGTGATAAGGGTTAATTGTCGAGCATTTCATGTACTATTAGATGATTGCATTGCATATAGATCATATTATACTTTCGGAAGAAAGTGAAATAGGAAATGGAAAGTTGACAACTCGGTTTTAGGAAAGGATGACTCGATTATCATGTGCCGAGAAATTCGGACCCAAAATCGGGGTGTCACAAAGTGGTATCAGAGCTATGGTTGTAGCTCGCTGGGAAAATATAACGTAGTGTGGATAACCTGTGTTAGAAATATAACTTAGTGTGGATACCCTGAGTTAGAAACAACACCCAATGGGGATACACTATACTCTTTGGGAGATCTGAGCCTCTATTGGAATGCCTTAGGCTATAATGGATTCTTAATGGAGTTACATCCAGATGGAGGGTAACAAGTTGGATAGCGTTATCCCCAGAATCATTCCAGATACCACAAGATTCTGAAAGAAATGAGTTGATTGTCACTAAAATGTAATTTCACAAGATTTTTATTTTTGGGAAAACTCAGTGT
>JAJIYU010012789.1:0-14334 GCA_030144865.1 Tinospora cordifolia
AGGGTTTTCTGCGTACGTTTCTTTATATAGAATTCGACGAATGACCGCGGTCACTGTAGCATGACCGCGGTCACTGTGCAATGACCGCGATCACTGTGTGATTACCGCGGTCGACAAAATGTTGTGCATCATTTATTTCTGGGTTTTTTGTATGATGACCGAGATCACCCAGACACGGACCGCGATCACCAGATGAATTTCTCCTGTTCATTTCAGGGTTTCTATGGCGATGACCGCGGTCACTATATGATCGACCGCGTTCACCAGAGTGTTCTTTCCTTCTTTTCTGGGTTTCTGCTGCACTGACCGCGGTCACTATAGGACGACCGCGGTCACCAGAATGAAATCCCTGGTATTCGGTGTTTTTCTTCGTCATTTCTTGCGCTTCTCGGATTGGTATCACCCATATGCCCATTTAGACTTATGATACATGGTTGTCGGGTCCTTTTGGTTGTTTTGACTCCTTTATTGAGTTTGTTATTCAACTTTCGCTGTTCACTAGCGACGTGGACGTCTCATAGACTTTCAGGGTATTACAGACGGCCACAGGACGATCCGCACCAATGCCCGAGCGCACCCAATAACGAAGATCTAACAGACAAAGACGATCGAGGAAGTTCGGACGATCACGATCAAAGTGGCAAAACTGCAATCGTGAAGATGCACGGTACAACGCAGTGCATGCCGATCTAGACCCTCCAATCAGATCCGTGTGCATGTCTCGAGGATGATCCAAGGCACCGAAAAATAGCCAAATTATAAAATATGAAAAAAAAATGCGAAAATCACCAAAAAATTAGTCGAACAGACCAAAAATTTGAGATAAATACAAAAAATAGATTTTTTAAATTCTGAAAAAAATCCAAAATGTCGGGACCCCTTGCTCTAAGTCAAGGGCGGCCCGACCGGCACAGAGGTCTGATGAACCCTCTCACCAAGACGAGTTCGCCCAACCGTTGTTAAGCCCTTTTTTTGCAAATATTATGCGATGGGACAATATCAGAATAATTAGAACAATTAAAAGCAAAAGTAAGCAACAATCCAAAACGGAAGCATTTCATTTACATTAGTTTGTCCAAAATACATACTTAACCATTTAGAGTAGCACAACAATTACCAACCTCAAATGAAAAGGAGAAGACCAAAAAGAAACTGAGACAGGAGTCATCAGGGAATCAGGCAATCACTATGCCTTTTCCCTTGTCTGCCACTAAAGAACTTGAAATGGTAATAGAGTAGTGAGCCTAAAATCCACATGGCTCAGTAAGTAGAAAGATCAGTATGTCAACCATAACCAATATTCCAAAATAATGCATGTATGCATGAACAATAAAATGATGTGACATTTGAAAGCATGACATAGTATGAAAACAGTTATAAATAGTGCAACGGTTTCAAAAAAACCATCTTAAATTCATGCCAGTTAAAAGCATATCCAAGCGAGGTTAGCTCAACAAAACCCAACCTATAGTTATCGCTCGAGCGAGTCATAGGTCAGACGTATTGGCCACTTGAGCGGGTCGTAAGCTAGCCGTATCCCTTGAGTACCCTAACCCCGTGCTCAGTCCTCAAGTGCCATCACTCGAGCAGGTCGGAAGCTAGGCGTGTTAATCACAAACCCTAACCCCGTGCTCGGACCTCGAGTCTCATCTCATCGTATACCCTGACCCCGTGCTCGGACCTCGAGCCTCTGGTCTCACTACCCATGTACATCTACATATCTCAAAATCAACTAGATGTATCTAAGTCCCATGAAACCATTCAAACCATGTCATTTCATACAAGTTTTATGCAAGGAATAAAAGTCATAGAAACACTTGAATCAAACTACTCACCTCGGGTCCTGTGCACCGATGTCCCGTCGACAACTGGCATAGCCCCGCTATACCATCTCGAATCTACATCAATCAAAACTCAATCTCAGTTTTATCTATACAGTGGCCCAATATCTAATATCACCGTCCCAACTCAGTTTTGATCGACCCGAGCCGTTTCGGTCAATCGGTCAAACATAGTCAATTTTGGTCAACTTTGGTCAATTCGGTAGTCACCTTAGGTCAATCCATGCCCAAATTGGGTCAACATAAGCCATTCAAGTCAAGATTTGGTCAAAAAGGGTCAAAATTAGTTCAAAATCTCAAACCTCAACACTTAGTCAAATTTGGGTTCTTTGCTCTCTTACACAGCAAGCTTGCCGATTTTTCTGCAGGAAATTCGTAAGTCGGATTTGCACCAAATTTTCCAGATCTATTCTAGACTCCTTAAACCTTCCTATAATTTTAAATCATGACTTTAGGACTTCATTTGATAGTAATTTTAGCTAAGATTCCAGGGACTATGTGTTCTCGGGTTCTGTATGATAGACAGTGACTTTTTACCTAATTTGACCCACTTATCCATATCAGATTACTCTGAAATTTGGTAGGCATAAACTAGACATAATTAGGAATCACTCCACCAAATTTCAGCTAAATCCACAGAGGTTTGCCTATCTAATTTAATCTCATAATTTTCAGTTGAATCACATAGACTTCTGGGTGCACACTTCCTAGCAGCAAATTTTCCAAATTTCCTGTAATCAATCCAACCGTTGGATTTTTGAACATCATTTACTAGGGTTTCTGGGTATAATAACAGAGATTATAAGAATCTCGTATATCTTGTGACAAACAGTCACTTAGTGAGTTAATTGACCTACTTTCCTAATTCAGAATGGCCTGAAATTTGGTATACATATTATAGACAAATCCAGGGACCTCTCCACCAAATTCTAGTTCAAATTGCCTTCATTTGGTCAGTCAAATAGTTCCCTACTTTTCTGTTCATGTAACAGATTATTGCATGGTCTAATCCCCTATGATTTTTTGAGTGCTTATCTATCCTAGGTCCCAATACTAATTCGAGGCCATTCCTTGTTGTTTTTGCAAGATTTTTGTCTCTGGAATCCTGACTAATTAAGCCTTAGTCAAAATAGCAAGCAACCATAAACACTTTGACTCTTAAATCCAACTCCAAAACATAGTATGCATAAGGGTGTTCTGAAATTTTTTCTGAGTCCACAATACTTAACTAACAAGGCATGTTTGCAAGTATATAACATCTAAAATACAGAGGCTTAGGGTTAGCTCTTTATACCTCTCTGTAGCCTCTACTATGAGGTTTAAAATGCCTCTGGTTTCAACCAAAACGGATGTCTACAAGTTCTCAAACACACTGCTTGCTCTCTGCAGAAACTGTCAAAATAGCTAGCCAGACAGTCAGTTTCATAGCCTTATAAAATAAGTTGGGAGTTTTACTTTTTGATTTCCACCACTTGGACATGGAAGTACTCGAAATAAGGAAGAAAAAGAGGGGTTTTACCTCCAGAACGGACTTGGAATGGTCTAGCAATCAGAGCTCCAAAGGTGGCTTCAAGACAAATTCTTCTGGTTTTCTGGGTTTGAACTCTTTGGACAGCACATTTTCTCTATGATTTCCATTTCAGATGGTTTCAAGATTGGGCAAACTACTTGTGGGACTTCGTAGATGGTGGTATCGGCTTCAAAACAAGCTACAGATCACTGGATTTGGATGAGAAACGAAAGAGATTCAAGGTCTAGAAGGTGGGAACAAGAGCTGGAAGTTTGGACTTAGGCAAAAATCTGGGTTTTTGTTGCATGAGAAGTTGCTTGCATGGCAAGAGAATAGGGCACGTGGCCTCCAAATCCTCATGTTGAATGCCCAGTTAGCACTTGCTATTGGCTTGCCCAAAACCATGGATTCCCATGGTTTTTGGCTGAAAAATAGCTCAAAAAAATGCAGAAAATCGCCAAAAAATGCCCCAAAATTGTGATTGAAGAATAAGAAGGTGCCTGGGCTCGGCCTTCGTGGGCCGAGTCCGCATTGGCCAGAGGCCCGCGCCTCTGCGTGCAGGCTCCACCAGAAATCGGTCAACGCGGACCATTCGGCCCGTGCGCCGATTTTTGATGTTTTATTTTTTTATTTTTTTTATTTTTCATTTTTTTATTTCTTTTCCCACATACATATATATACAAATATATATCCGAAAATTTGTATTTTTTTTCTAAAATCATTAAAATTGTTATTTCACCATTTTCTCATCAAAAATCCCAATTATACACCAATTTCTAATTTATTCCATTATTTTTTTCTAAAATTGAATAATTCACCAAAAATTATATTTTCTTTCCAAAAATTCCATTAATTGCACAAAAATTTCATAATTATTCCAAAAATTCTATAATTAATTCCAAAAATTATTTTTCTCAAGAAATTATATTTTCCTAATAATCTCAAGTATTTTCTTCTCAAAATCATTTTTCCCCCATTATTTTATTTTTCTTCAATAATAATTCAAAATTGAAAAAAATTGAGGATAATTCATGTATTTCATTTAAAATTTTCGAAAATACATACTTTGAACTCGAAAATTTCTATGCACAAAATCATGGGTCATCACACAAAAAACACTTATTTTTTCCTTAAAATTAGAAAGTACGAAATTGTAGATAATTTACGTGTTTTACTCTAAGAAAAACTTAAAAGTTTCTATTTTTTCCTCTTTGAAAACCTATATAAACCCCCCTAGGTTCTCACTTCCCTCATTCCAAAAATAAGAGTTGAAATTTCCTCTTATTTTCTCTAAGCCTTCTTCTCGGCACCTCTTCCCATCTTTCCTTCCTCTTACTTGTGTATGAGAAGTTTTTCTCTCGAGTTGGATTGAGTTCAGTGATCTTCATTAACACTAGTACGTGGGGGAATTGCTGCCAAAATTTCTGAAGAAAGTGTCACAAGGTGGAAGTGATTTCTAGAACACCTTTTGTTCTTATTTAAATTTATAGCATACTCATTGTTTCTTTTTTTTCATAGAAATCAAAGATTTTCAATTTCAGTTTTAGAATTTTGAAAGTTTATTTCAGTTTTGATTCATGTTTAAGCAATTATATCATCCATGTCATGTTAGTATCATGCTTAGGCTTTTAAATTAAAGTATGATGCATGTTTTATGAGTGTTTATGAATTAATTGTGTATATTTTGAATTTTAGTTTGATTTCATATTCTAAAATTTATTTTATGAGATCATGATATGAGAGTTAATCTGAGACAATGGTGATAATAGTCACGTACCATCATAGTCGTAAAGGCGACGCTATGGATGTTCTTTTCATATGAGTTAGGTCATATGATTTTCAGACCTAAGTACTTGAGGGTCGTGTAGTACAGTACCTTGTGAGTCACCACGTGTAACGGGTTGATGCCGACACGTGCCACTAACGGGTTGATGCCAAGTGGGCCCTATTTACTTAGTTAAGAGCATCAAGGGATTAAATGCCCTTTTGGTCTAAGACTCAACAGGAACAAATTATTTTTTGAAACGCCTAATGATTGCAAGTGTTTGAATTATGATTGTGTTGTAAGTTTGAATATGAAGGATGGTTGTTCAAAAAGGATCCACTGGGCTATGTGCTCACTCCTTTCTTTCTTATTTTTCAGGAACGTGAAACCTATGAAGCACTTGAACATGGATAGTCCTTAGAAAGTTTTTACATTATTATTTTTAGAATTTTTAATGGCATGTTGCCCAACGTTTTTTTGCTTTTCTACTGGAAAGTATTTTGAAATTTTCCACTGCAATAATTAGTTTTTCTTTGAGAAGTTTAAAACTTTAAATTTTTTCTTTCTGTTATGAATAAAATATTTTGAATTTCTTTATCTCTTTTACTTTGCCTTGATTTTTATTAAAGTGAAAATTTTGTATCCTTAAATTTTTATACAAAGGCACGAGATATTGAAAAAGAGAAGAACAAGTGTATGTCACTTGTAAAGTAACACCGGCCCAACCTGCCAGTTGTTTAAGTCCATTGTCAAGAGAATGGTGGTCCTGTCCAATGCTTAGAGACACAAGGGATGGGGTGTTACACCTTAATTGTATTTAAGAGTACATAACTTAAATTTTGGAATTTAATAAGACAATAATATAAGAAATAAATGAAATTTATAAACTCAATTAATCGAATAAAATTGAGTACATAATTCGATCTTGAAAAAAAAAACTATTAAAGTGGAAAATTCTAAATTTGGGCAACATGCCATTACATAGAAATTAGAAACTTTCTAAATAAAAAAAAAACTTAACTAATATTCATGGTCTTCATGTAATTCAACTACCTGAAAAATAGAAGGAAGGGGTGAGCATATAGCCCAGTGGATCTTTCTAAACATTTAAATCATTATTTCAATTCAAATAAATCGAGCATATCAAAAGCTTTTGTACATTAGGCGATCCAAACAAGTTTCTTGTTTGTGGTTGACATTAAGACCGAAAGAGTTTCATCTCCGTGTTCCACATCGTTGGGAAAGAGAATCACTCTTGAAAACTCAAACCCCAATATCTATGAAGTACAATCACTCTTGGAAACCTAATTTAAAATCATCAATGGTAAGCCGGCAAGCCGAATTGCGGTGGAACACACACAATGACGCTATGCAGCCTATCAATGCACCGATACGTGGTTATAATCATTATTTAATCTTTTCTTAGTGATAATGTAATACCCTAAATCTTCTATACTCAATTAAATTAAATTTATCATTTATTCAGTGAAATTTGGGTGCAAAATGAAACTAAGCTCATTTCGAGGCTAAATTTGGTAGGTTTCAGAAACTCTCATTTAGTGCCCCTTAAGGACCCAAAACAACTTGAAATGAAGTAAGTTAATATGAACCAACTAAGGGGACAACATATCAAAAAATTAGAATAATTGGTTAAGGTTAAGGTTTTTATTGGTCAAACGCCCTTCAGGGGATCAAAATTAGAAAGAATCGTAATTTAGGGTACATTGGGGGATCAAAATGATCTGAAATTAAACAAAATGATATGAACTAACAAAATGAATGATATATCCAAAAATTAGAACAATTGACCAAGATTTAGATTTTCATTTGTCTAGTGATCTTAGTGGATCTTAAATAAGGAAATTTTTTGAGGGAAAATCACCTTGGGCCAAACCATACCTTAAAATGTGCATTAGGTTTATGTGATTCTAAAATTATAGGTTATAAATCATATTTTCATGTAAACAAGGAGATATTAATTTTTATTTGATTTTTGTGAACCGATGAAGTCATGGCTACCCCTAACATGTCCAATTCACATTGGTGGAACACCATGATCATGTGCACCCTACCCTACCCTAAGCTCCATGGGACGTGCCCATTATTTGAAACCATAAAGAATGATCCCATGTTCCATGTAAATAATCAAGTATGCCCACACCTATAGAAATCACGAAGAATGATTCTATGTGCCAAGATAAATGATTATGTATGTTAAGGTTATATATAAAATGTCTCATAAGTGTCTATGTGGGCACACATGTGACAAACCTAAGATAGAATTTTAACGAAAGTAGCCGATTTAAAGAGATATAGAAAGATTCTCTCACCTAAAAAAAATCAAAAAACAAAAACTTGCCTCATGCTCACATGTGGAGCCAAAAAGGGAGAGAATCTAAGGGAAATAAGAAACATTCCAATGCTTTATTTTTGTGTGCTCATATTAGAAACTTATTTGATTTTATGAATCACAACATATTAGAATGTTTCCTTACTAATAGAGGACACCCAAGAGAGATTAGAATGTATTCTAAACCTTTAATTGTGTTTACACACATAAAAGAAACAAATAAGGTTCAAAGATTTTGCTCACACTTGGATTGAAAACCATAGTGGTCGCACTTGCCAACCAAGAACGCACTTGCCTTTCTCACCCAAACCATCCCCTTATGAGTTTGGAAACATTCCAAAACGTGGTGAGTTGCCCTAGCAGCCCAAGGTGCCCCCTTGTGCTCAACAACACCTATAAATATCCCCTCTTGCTCACATTCATCTCATCCCAAAGCTAAGAGTTGACACTTCCCTCTTTGTTTGTTTTTGCCCTCTTTTTGGCACCTCTTCTCACTATCTTTTCTTTGTTGTGTGAGAATTTCTTATTTTAGTGTTTTAGAGAGTTTTTGAAGTATTTTTGTTGGTGATTAGAAGTTCTTGAAGTTCTAAAAGTGGTGGATAAGGGGAACCTCTACCGGATTCTACAAAAAAATCTCAAATTAAGGTGGATGAGATCTCTAGAAATCCTTTACTACTTCAAGTCTTTAGTATATTCATGTTTGTTTTTAGTTTTCAACATGTTTAAATTTCAGTTTGAAGCATGTTTGATCAATTTTTATTTTCAATTTAATATGTTTTCATATTTTAATTCATACTTGATAGCATAACATGCTTAAAAACCATGCTTAAGCTTATTTTTTAAAATTTTTAAGCATGCCATGTATGTTTCCATGTTCTCTTGATTATTTAAATTTTGATATTAATTATTATGATCTTGTTTCATATTTAATTGAAATTAAATATGAGAAAGTGAAGATAACAACCACGTACCATCATAGTAGACTAAGTGACGCTATGGGTGTTGCTTGCATATACTTAGTGTATATGAGTAACATCACTAAGTGTGGATGTGTTTTAAAATACTTGGAATGCGGACAAATGATCCTTATTTCCAATGGAATGTGACAAGATAAATTGTTATTCCATCCTAGAATACGAGTATTTTAATGAAGAACATCAAGGAATTAAAAACCCATTTTGGTCAAATATACAACACAAACAAGATATTTTTTAAAACGCTTAATGCTTGTAAGTGATTGAAATTAGATGTACTTTTGATTTAAATTAGTATATTAGTAGTTTGATGAATGATCCACCGAGCTGTGTGCTCAACCCTTCTTTTTATTTTTGAAAAATTTGAAATGCATAAGCAAGCTTGCTAAGGGATTAGAAACTCTATTTTTAGAAAGTTTCTATATAAGGGCATATTGTTCAAATTTTGAATAAAGACTTTCGTTGAATTTTATTTTAAAATTTTAGAGTTATGTAGTCACTTTTTCATTATTTGAATTTCAAGCATGCATCCCTTTATTTTATTCAATAAATAAAGATTAAAGTTTTTCTTTTATCTCTCTTGTAATAGTCTTATTAAATTAGAATTAAATTATTTGGGTTATGTGCTCATTAAAAAAGAATAAGACTTGAGATAATAGAAAGTGATGCAAGTTGTTTACTTGTAAATGTAACATTGGACCCAACCGCCTTGTGGTTAAGCTTGAACTTATCTATTGGGGGTTGGGGTGTTACAAAGCGCAGTTGCTAAGCAGACTTCGGTTTCGCCGCCCGATCTAGAGGTTGTTCCACCAGCTTATACGAGTAGTTGGAGTTGAAGAACAACTTTACTTTCTATAAAAGAAAATTAGAAGGTGGAAAATTAGGTCAAGAAATTGAATAGAAGTCAAAAAGATGGCAAAGGTGGTATCTTAACTAGCCGAAGGATGTGAGTCAACCAGACAAAACCTTAGGTAGAAACGTGGTGTAGCCATGGGTGGCACAGTAGATCAAAAGCATAAATCTTTGTGACATATGCTAGAGACTAAAACATATGTGAAAATAGAAAATTGTTTGATTAGGACATGGGATCGGGAAGCTTCTATATCTTTTGGTTTCTATGTAGTATGGGATGTATAGGAATTCGAGGTTATGGAGGAAACCAGGACTTGGAGAATGATAGACCATGTGTGGCGAATGGTCGGTAACTCTAGCAGAACGGGTTTTTCTATGTTCCCTGGTATGGGACAGTGGTGTATAGTGGGCTTGGGAACCTTAGTTATCGAGCAATTTGCGAAATTTTTTGGGTGTAGCTTTGTTCTAGGTGAAAGCCTAAGTGGAACGAATAGAGTGGTATGGGACACTTGAACATGAAAGCTTAGGTTGAAGCTTGGAACCTTACTGTGCTAGCTTGATTGTATGATTGTATGATATGTATGTTTTATTGTTTATTTACTTTGAGACCAAATCCTGTACCCATGCATGAAAAAAACCTAGAAGAAAAACGTTTAGGCCATTAAATAGATCAGGAACCTAGAAACTGAATCTAGAGTCATGATACGAATGTTTGCTGAAACAAACATTGATGTTGAAAAGATGAGCCAGGAAGAGTTCAAGGAGGTCTTCCACGAAAAGTTCTATTCGGAGACGACACTGTGGAAGCTACAAGAAGACTTCGTTAGGTTGAATCAGAAGGACTTGATTGTAGTTGAGTATGAGAGAAAGTTTACTAAATTGGATAAGTTCCATCAAGAGCTGATCTAAGAAGAAAGAATGAAAACTAATTGGTTTGGTTGGGGTCTCAAGATTGGGATTCGAAAAGTGATTATGACTATAAGCTTAAAGACATAGAGAGATCCTAGAGCATGAACTAACTTAGAACAGAGGTTGAGAGGAAAGAACAAGAGGCCTGGTTCTTTGAGTAAAATAAGATGTCGTCCACGAATACCACCATAAAGTGGTCCAAATATTGTCTAAACACTCAGTTTATTAAATCTATGAATGCTGCTAGGGCATTGGTCCAACCAAAGAGCATCATGGTAAACTCAAAGTTAGGGCCTTTTCTAAGACATCTTTATACGTTTTTAGACCCAGAATCTTTACTATCTTTCAGATCTCCATCTTGAGAACCCATACAAAACGATTGGCCTTCATTTTCTCTTCCTTGGTCAAATCTGGTGAGAATTTGGCAAGTTCAATGAACTTTCTTTCATACTCAGTTACAGTCATCTCTCTTTGGTTCAGTCAGACCAAGTCTTCATGTAGCTTGTTCAAGATTGCTTCTAGAAAGAACTTTTCATAGAAGATTTCTGTGAAGTTCTCCTAGCTCATAGCATCAACATCCGTATTAGGGGCCATCTTCATCATACGTGTAACACCCCAACCCTCGTACATTCATTTGGACTTAACCATTTGTGGACATAACCACTGTTGCATCCGCTGTCATAACAGCTGTTGAAATAGTGGACTTAGCCATAGGCCGGGCTCTATGTTACTATACAAGTGACACACACTTGACTCTCTATTCCTAATATCCCATGCCATAAAAACTAACCAAGGCTACATTATAAGAAATAAAAAGAATTCCAAATCTTTATTAAATCATAAAAGAAAGTTCATACTTTTAAATAAAGAAAACACAGCGAAAATTCTTAAGATTTGGGCAACATGCCCTACATGGAAAATAAAGAACCCTAAAAGCTAGACGTTCCACATTCTTCTTCATAAGATCATATCCTTGAAAATGTTAATGGAATGGTGAGCTAAAAGCTTAGTGGATCTTAAACAACTATTTTCATATTCAAAAATATTAACACATCCATAATTCAAACACTAGCACAAATTAGGCGTATCAATCATCAATTTGTGTGAAGTTGTGTCTTAGACTAAAAGAATTCTCAACCCTTGGTGTTCTTCACTAAGTGCCTCCTTAGAGTGAAATATGGCATTAGCCAAATTTATTGGACCTTGGAACTTAGGGACTCTTATCCACCAACCAAGCACTTAGGTATAAACCTTATGAACAAATCATAAGAGAAGAACACCCATAGTATTACTTAAACAACTATGATGGTACGTGGTTAAAATCACCATAATCTGATATTTTAATCTCATAATCATGAAATATAAATAAAATATCAGAATATTGCATTAAACTGAAAAATAAAAATAAAACGTTGCATCCATCATACATAATCATGCATCAAACGTATAGAAAGAAAAAAAAAAACCTAAACATGATACTGACATGAATGACATTACTAATGCATGATATTAGGTAGATAATTAGATCTGAAACATTCATGAATGATAAATGAAAATTGAAATGAGACATAAAAGAAACTTCAACAAACAAATCATCAAGAATGAGCATTCTAATGGCTTGAATATGGAAAAAGAGTTTAAGAGGGCAACTTCCACCTTAGCTTAAACGTTTCAAAAAATCTAGCAGTGTTTCCCCCATGTTTTTGTCACTTCAAACCTCCACAAAACTACTATCTAATAATTATTAAAACTCTAAAACTAAAAGCCTTTCCTTAGGCACAAAATGAGAAGTTAAGAAGAGGAAAAGAAAGAAGAAGAAGAGAGCACATTAGTGGCGTTTTCACTTGCTCTTGGAATGAATGATTTGTGAGCACTACAAGGGGATATTTATAGTTTTCAAAGACACTAAAGGACATCCATGGGCAGCTCTTTGGGTAGCTAGGGTAGCTCTCATTGTTTGGGCAAGTTTTCAAACACTAAAGGTAAGACATGGTAAGCGTGAAAAGACATTTATTTGTCACTTTCAATTGGATGCTACATGGCAACTATCCCTTAGTCGTACTTTGCAACCACATACTCCAAGCATGTGTTAAGAACACCCATAGCACCCATATGGGTCAATATGATAGTATGTAGTTCTTATCTTTACTTTCTCCTATTTAAAATCACATAATCATGAAAAGAAATTCAGAATATAAATCTCAAAAATTTAAACAACCAAGAAGGCGAGGAAACAACATATGGCATGCTTGAAACTTTTAAAATAAATCCTAACATGGACTCTAAACATGGCATGCTGTCAGGAGTGATTAGAACATAAAAACGTGTTAAACTAAAGATAAAACATGATTAAACATGTTGATAACTAATATTAAACATGCTAAAATCTAAACTACGCATGCATGAACATGCTAGGAATTCAAAATAAGAAGATAGTTTTCTAGAAATTCCTTCCACCTTATGATGAATTCTCCCAAAAATTCAACAACGGTTCTTGTCCAAGCACTTCCAAACACCAACAAAAATCACTCACTCTAACAGTAAAATTGAAGCTTCTCATTTATGAGCACAAAAGAAAAGAGAAGTGAGAAGAAATGCCAAGAAGGTTTTACAAAGAACAAAAGAAAATCTCAACTCTTGTTCTTGGGATGAGTGGAATTAAAGCCTGGAAGGGATTTATATAAAATTTTAGTTAGTATAAGGTGACGTCTTGGGTAGCTAGGGCAGCCCACAAAGTTTGGGCAAGTTTCCAAACACACAAGGGGATGGCTTGGCAAGTGTGCTCATGGTTGCAAGTAGGACCACTATGTTTTTCCAAATTCAAGAGATATGAACACATTTAGTTCCCTAATCATATGTGAACACAAAATAGGATCAGTCTAATACCCTAAATCCTCTGTACTCAATTAAATAAAATTTGTCATCTATTCAGTGAAATTTGGGTGCAAAATGAAACTGAGCTCATTTCGAAGCTAAATTTGGCAAGTTTTCGAAACTCTCATTTAGTGCCTCTTAGGACCAAAACAACTTGAAGTGAAGTAAGGTGACATGAACCAACTAAGAGGACAACATATCCAAAAATTGGAACAATTGGTTAAGGTTAAGGTTTTCATTTGCTAAATGCCCTTCAGGGGGTCCAAATTAGAAAGAATTTTCATTTAGGGTACTTTGGGGGATCGAAATGACTCAAAATGAAATGACATGACATGAAGTAACAAAATGAATGACATATCCATAAATTAGAACAATTGGCCAAGATTTAGATTTTTGTTTGCCTAGTGACCTCAGTAGGTCTTAAATAAAGAAAGTTTTTGAGGAAAAACCATCTTGGGCCAAACCATACCTTAAAATGTGCATTAGGTTTATGTGATTTCAAAACTATAGGATATAAATCATATTTTCATGTAAATAAGGAGAGTTGACACTTCCTTCTTTGCTTGTTTTTTCCTTCTTTTTGGCACCTCTTCTCACTCTTTTTTTTTCTTGGGTGAGAAGTTCTTATTTTAGTGTTTTAGAGAGTTGTTGAAGTATTTTTGTTGGTGATTAGAAGTTCTAAAAGTATTGGATGAGGGGAACCTCTGCCAGATTCTACAAAGAAACTCGAATTAAGGTAGAGGGGTTTTCTTGAACTTCTACTTTGCTTTTTCAAATTTCTAGCATGTTCATGCTTGTTTGAATTCTAGTTTTCAGCATGTTTTATTTTAGTTTTAGCATGTTTAATCATATTTTTATTTTAGTTGGCATTTTTTTATGTCTTAATTACTCACGAGAGCATGTCATGTTTAGAATCCATGTTTAGGATTTAATTCAATGTTTCAAGCATGCGATGTAATGTTATAATGCTTTTTTGGTTGCTTAAAATTTTGATATTTATATTTCGAATTTATTTTATGATTATGTGATTCTTAAATATAAGAAATTGAAAATAAGAACCACGTACTGTCATAGTGACCCGTTGGGTGCTATAGGTGTTTTTAACACATGCTTGGAGTGTGTGGTTGTGGGGTGCAACTTAGGGATACTTTGTAATACCCTAGAATTTTGTCAAAAAATTTAAAATAAATAAAATAAGTCAAATAAATTAATCTCAAAGATTTTAAGAAATTTTGGGTGCAAATGGTGGGTTGGCACAT
>JAJIYU010012790.1:0-14369 GCA_030144865.1 Tinospora cordifolia
CTAACATAATGCTTTTAGGGGAAACCACACTTCTATACCAAAAAACAGGAATATTTGTAAAAATACTGCTATTTTCATTTATATACAAAAATGATAAAATTAATAACAAAATACCAGAAAATAGTTTAAACACGAATTTTTATAAAAATAGAAATTTTGGCTTTTTCGAAAAAAGTGGCGCAATAAATATGTATGCAAAAGTATATTATTTTTTGTAACTATAATTTTTGGTATAATATTGATATAACATAATAAAAATGTTTGCACACAACACTATATCATGATTGAAAAAGTGCAGTGTAGGTATTATTTTCGAATAACATCAGTATAACATATGTATACAAAAAGATATAGGGCTCAAAACTATAATTTTTGATATTATATTGGTATAACATATGAATAATCTGTGTATACAACGTGATATCAATGTTCAAAAATATAATATGAGTATTATTTTCGAATAACATCAATATAACATGTATATACAAAAGGATATATTCATAAACTGGTTAGTGATATTCTATAGCTATAACATATGAATAACGTATGTATATAACGTAATATTAGCATTATTTTTGAAATAAAGTATCCATTAATATAATATTGGTAGAACTTACGAATAATGTGTGCATACAAATTTGAATTACATAGATTTAACACGTGCATAAAAATCCCTACAAATATATGCTTCATTTAATATAGGTGTAATGTCAGAATCTATTTATGAATTGATATTGGTATAATTGCGAATAATATGTGTAAACAAATTCAAATGACATTAGTTTAACATGTATAACATCCATATATCTATTCAGTTTGGTATAATGTTAGCATATCATCAAAATAATATGTAAATACAACGTCATATCTATTACTAAAATGATTTTTTGGTATTATATTATGTAACACCCCAATTTTCAACCGGACCTCCGTTCACGTTTCATCTCACGTATGGATCGTCGCCCGTTGAAAATCGAGATGCTACTTGAAAATTTCGTTCTGTCAAAATCTTTTTCTTCAAAATTAACTTTATAACCATTAAGTCTCAAGTCAATGTCTATCTGGATGTTCTATACAAAATAGAAGGTCAAAATAATTTTTTAATACATTCACCGGATTTAGTAATACAAATTGTAAATAGTGCAGCGGAAACACTTTAAAACTTGAAATCAAAACAAAATGTTAAAAATAAAAGATTTCTTACAAATCTAGTTAACTAAATTTAACACCCAATGAATACATGAAAAATCATTCTAGAAAAATTAGACAAATACCACCTATCCCAAACTACCTCCCCAATGAGGTGTCAAATTAGGGTGTGAGTCTTCAGATGTAGGTCACATTACTCTACGTCCATGTGTACCTGAAAAATAAAGTGGGAGTGAGTTCGAAAGCCCAGTGGATTGTTCCTACACATCATATGCATTATACAGACCTAATCCAAAACATTACAAATACTTTCAAACATTAGACGTTTAAACAATCATTTGTTTTAGTCGGAGTCTAAGACCGGAAGAGGGTTGAAATGTCTCTTGGTATTCCCTGTGATCCAATCCAATCTCAGAGGGTTCCAATAACCCTTTAAAATTAATCGACAATCATATCACAGTCTAAGAGAGAGTACTTATCGCGACATCATACCGTCTCCCAAAGACTTCAAGCTGTTGCATATAGCTCTGGGTGGGGATACCTACAATCCGCCTTGTAGCTCGACAATCTCAAGCAATGACATATAGGAGATGTTGCCTCAATCCGCTTCAGGCTCGTCAATCATAACGATACATGGATTCTTAATAAACCATCGTCTTATTTTAGTTTTACAAACGATCTCAATCACATCAAGTATCATACAATACACTAGAACATATAATCCAAACTATGTTTGCAAGTTAACATGATAAGGTGCATAAATAAACAGTAGGATCTCGATACACATTTTCCTAGTCATGCATGCCATAATGGAGTAAATCTAACTGCAAGATCATGTCATGAACTAATTACGCACGAGTCTGAATAATTTATCATACATCGCACATCATTCAAATAAACCAAACAATTTTCAATTAATTTTCTGATAAGATTCTAATAACCTAAAACTATTCAAATAAATGCTTTGAATTTTAAATCCATATAATACATATGAGCAAGGAAGTCACGCCCACCTGAATTTTCGGACGTTCCTCTTTCTCTTCGTCGCTAGTAATCGTCCTAAGAAAGTCGATCTGCAATAGTAATTGTATTATAATAATTTCTTAACTAAAGTTTCACAATAATTTCACTACTTATAATTTAGTAATTCTTATCTTATTTTTGTTGATTCTAATGACTTTTCTTCAAATTTGCAAAGATTAAATAATGACATACTTTAATAAATAAACTACCATTGATTTTTCTTCTCAACTTAACATTCCTTTTCTATGAACAAGGTATAAACATCCTAGATTTATTTTCCTAATTAATCTATATTAAGTTATTAAACTTAGATTAAGTCTTTTAAACACTTTGCTCTACTCACAGTAAGAAAATTAAATTCAGGAAGTTGAGATCGTTCTTATCTCCCTTGTCTTCACAATTCAGCCGAACCAGATTGCCACTTGACGGTGTTCCTTCAACTATGTTGGCCAAATCTGAGACTCCAATCGCTTCAGTCGTGTTTCAGCTAGCTTCTGAACCAGGGAATAAGAATCCAACCCAGAAATTTGCTCCCTTCACTATCTCTATTTCCTGGTTGACCAACACTGCACTTGAACACGTCCAATTGAAATCACCTCTCACTTGGTTCCTCCTACTCGATCATGTACATCCCTCAATGCAAAATTTTGAATCAGAATCCACAGACCTTGCTCCCTCTGGTTGCTCCAACCAATTTCAGAAAATCAAATTTCAATCTCTTTCCAATTTCACACTTTGTTTTCCATGCTCGGCCAAACATCCCAACTTCATGTTCTGGTTCTTCACTCTCGGCCAACCAGAGGAGCGATTCTTCCTTTTCCATGATGCACACTGCAACTGCCACAATTGAGACTCTGATTCCAGAATTCCAGACTTCCTCCTCTCCTTGTTCTTTCAAACGAACTCCCCAACATAGCAGTTTAAATCACTGCATTCGGACGTTCCACCGATGCTCTGTTTTTAAATGCCTCAAACCAGAAAATTTCTGTATTTGAACTCTGGTTTCCAGCATATGCTCTCACATTATGGTTCGCCCAAGTTCAGAGATCCCAATGCTCCCCTTCAGCTTCTTGCTTCCTTGGTTCTCCTCTGTTGTAGTCTTCTTCTTCCTCGGCTTCTGCAACTTAACTATTCGGAGTAGCACCATGTAACACTCTGTAACTTTGTGGTCGTGCCACGTCGTAAGCGAACAATAGTAAATGAGTTAATCGCTCGCTCGCGCGAAGGCACGAGTGATGCGAAAAGAGAAAGCTATTGTTTGATTGAAATATAATAATACTAATAATAGTATGATAAAACGATAAATTATGTTTTATAGATATGTATAATAGTTGAAATAATTAATTGCCGTTTATTATGATTAGTGTGGAAAAGAAAAATATACAGTGATTGAATTAATAACAAGACTAATAAAACAAAATACAATATTAGTGCATATGATTCTAAAGTAATGAAATAAAAAAAAAAGATATACACTTTAGAAATAATATAATCTATGCCAAAGAAATAAAATAAAAATTTAGATAATTTCAAGGGGTTTAAATTTAATAAATGAGATGATAGGTATTTGTATAAAATAAATCTAGAGAAAAATAAATAAATAAATAACAAATAATAATAATAATAAATTTTGATTTAGATTCTAAGAGATTAATATATATATATATATATATATATATGTCTATATACATATTGTGCATATATACATTAGATAATATAAGGATGGGTAAAATAAGGAAAATGTAGATGTATTAAGTATAATAGGAATTAAGTAACTTATGAGAAATCAGAAGATGGGCGGTAGCA
This sequence comes from Tinospora cordifolia, assembly GCA_030144865.1. Taxonomy (NCBI): domain Eukaryota; kingdom Viridiplantae; phylum Streptophyta; class Magnoliopsida; order Ranunculales; family Menispermaceae; genus Tinospora; species Tinospora cordifolia. The sequence goes on from JAJIYU010012790.1 coordinate 3,979, forward strand.
TGAGGCGTACTGAAGACGCCTGAACAGGGAGAACCGACTGGAACATTCAGGCGAGGCGGTGATTCGGAAAGGTTCGAGATCGGCCTCGGTTGGCTATAAAAGAAGAAGCATGACTTGCTGGTGCGCTACTGCTACTGCCGAAATGGAGAGGAACGCCAGGCAAGGAGGAGGAACTGAAAACAGGGGACGGGAATGGAATCAGAGCAACGTTCCGTTGCTGTTGCTGCTGTCTTGCTGTTATTGCTGACCGAGAAGGGAGCTCAGCTGCTGCAACTGAAGACAGAGGAGTTGCTGGTGTGCGTGCTCTGTGTCTTGGGTCCGTTCGGTGGCTGAAACAGAAGAACAGAGAAGCAGAACGAAGACAGAGCAGCATGGTTGCTGCACCTGTCGTTCACTGGCCGCCGAACAAGATGAATATCAGTTGCAGGTGGTGATTATGGTTGAACGGACTGAATGGAAAGAAAATGAAGACGAAGACCCCGGCTACAATTCCAGAATGAAGAAGAAGAATTACTGCTGCTAATTGCAGCACGTTGCTGATATTGCTGCAGTTTCCGTCGTGAGCTACTGGAACGGAAATGAAGAAGAGGAAAGCCGTGCAGAAACAGGGGGGGCGGTGTGCATGCAGCTGTTGCTGCGTGCTGCTGCTGTAGGCAACCGAAGAAGAAGAAGACAACTGGAAGAAGAAGACGCAGGGGAGACCGGAGGAAAACCAATTCGCTGGCTGGCTGCTACCGTGAGTTGTGACGTAGGAAGATGTTGTAAGATGAGCAATGAACAGGGAGGAGAGATCAATGGAACAGGAGTTAGTATTCTGGCTGTGTTGAATGGATGTGCGGCGGTTGAAGAATAAAACAGGGGGTGCTCTGTTTGCATGGCGCTGCAGCTGATTTTAGCTGGTAATCACGGACGGAAGGAATGAATCGCGATGCTGCTACTGCTGTCGTGTGTGACGTGAGTACACGAACAGAGGAAGGGAGAACGAAGAAGTGAGCAGCACCATTTGCTGCTGCTGCTGCTCACTAGCTGCCGAACAGAGGAGCCGAATGAAGAAGATGAAGGTGGCAACTCTTCATCAATTGGGTTGACCGAAAAATAGGTGAGAAAATTTGTTTTAAATTTTTTGGATTATAAAACTTAAACATACTTACTTAGGAAAATTTGGGATTATTATTGTGAATGGAATTATAGATTTAAGATTAGCACTTAAACTGAAAAATCATATTAATAATGATCTAACTGGATATGAGTATCTGATAAATTAGCACTAAGAATTATGCAGAAAGAAATATTAATTGGAATAAGGAATCTCAAATACTAAGATTAACTTATATTGGTAATTTTAAGATAAGTTAGAAAATTTATGTATTTAATTAAACATCAATTAGAACTAAGAATTAGAAAATAACTAAGATCAATCAATAAAAGTAATTTCAATAATTTAAAGTTAAGCAAGAAAATTACAAATATTTTAATTAATGTGACTTCAGTAGTGTTAGATAGAGATGAGATTTGTGGAGGATTAATCGTCATCATTATAACTTGAATTTGAATCAAAATTAATGCAAATAAATTAATATGCATTGGTTAGAACAATAAAGTTTTATAATGACCTAATACTAAGATTTGGAAAATAAAAGAATTAAATAATGTATCTTTATGTAGTTAAATATTTAAATTAAGTAGTTAAAGAAATGAAAAAAAAAGCATGTATTCAAGTACTCTGTTGTTAAGAAAAGATTGGAAATCTCAGTTATAAACTAGACTATAGATTAGATTTAACCAACAGAAGTCTTATTTTGTTCGTAATCATTTCATGAATGATTTAATTACAACATAGAGACTAAGAAATTGAAGAATACCTAATTAACAAGAACATGAGGTGATTACTAAAATTACTTTGATTAGTAAAAATGATTACTAAATTATAAGTAGTGAAATTAGTGTGAAACTTTAGTTGAGAAATTATCATAATATGATTACTATTGCAGATCGACTTTCTTAGGATGATCATTCGCGACAAAGAGAAAGAAGAACATTCAAAAATTCAGGTGGGCATGATTTTCTCTCTCACATGTATTATGTGGATTTAAAATTCAAGACATTTGTTTGAATAGATTATAGGTTGTTAATGTTTTGAAAAAAGTTTATTTGAATTATTGGTATTGTTAAATGACATGTGATGACTGGTTTCTTGATCATGACATGTTTTTATATGAGATTATGCTTATAGATTTCATTGTTTGATCATTTATTTTACCATGCCAATGTTGGATATTATTTGTTTTGCTTGCTATGATATGAATGATGTTTTGGTGTGATTGAATCAACTGTATTAAACTAAAAGAAGACAAAGGTTTATTAAGAATCCACGTACCGGTGCGATTGACGAGCTGCAAGACGGATCGTAGGTATTCCCACCCTGAGCTGACTATGACAGCTCGAAGTCTTTGGGAGACTATAACGTCATGACAATTACTCTCTCTCTTGGACTGTGATACTGAGATATGATTGATTTTGGATGGTACCACCTGAGGCTTTTATGATTACGATTAGATTGGATCACAAGGAATACCGAGAGCCAGCTCAACCCTCTTCCGGTCTTAGACTATAACTAAAACCAAATTAATGTTTGAAAGTGTTTGTAATGTTTTAGATTGGGTCTGTATAATGCATGTGATGTGTAGGGATGATCCACTGGGCTTTCGAGCTCACCCATTATATTTTTCAGGTACACTTGGACGTAGGATCCATTAACCAAGTCAGAAGACCCGCACTTTGTTTGGATACCTTACGGGGAGGTCGTCGGGGATAGGTGATTTGGAAGTCTTGCTTTAGATATTTCACTGAATTATTGTAACATGTTTTCATTGGTTTAATTTCAATTGTTTCATTTTTCGATGGCTTTCCTCGTGTAACAAATTGGTTTAACTGAATAGTTTGAAAAGTGTTTCCGCTATTGTACTTAAAATTTATTTAAAGGACTTACTATGATTTTCTATATTGTACATGATATCTTTGTGGACTTAAACTTGAGAATTAAAGATTTTGAACTGAACTTTGAGGAAAAAGATATTTTTGACAGAAAAGAATTTTAGTAGCATCTCGATTTTTATCGGGCGACGATCCAAACGTGATGTAACATGTGAACGAAGGTCCGGTCAAAAATTGGGGTGTTACACACTAGCAGCAGACTGCAATGGTAGCAACAACTGCAACGACGGAAGCACCAGCTCTTCATTCCTTTATTCATGCAACGACCACCACACATCATGCTGCCTTTCTGCCTTCATTTCCATCCTCTGCTTGATTTCTTCTTTCACTTCATTTTCCATGTTCAACAGCAGCAGTAACCTGGAGCAGCAGCAACAACAGAGCAGTGTTGCTCTGGTTCCAGTCCTTCCTCATTTTTCTTCGTCTTCTTGCTTCGATTTTCTTTCATCTAGCAGCAATAGCAGCAAGCCCATTGCTCTATTTTGTACGCCGGGACCTCATCCTTACTGCATCCTCTTCTTCTTGTTCGTGCAAACTCAGAGCAGTAGCAGCCCACAACACCTCCTTCATTGGCTGTCTTGCTGTCGGTTCCCAAACCAGAGCACCAACTTCATTGTCTTCACTCTACTGTTCGTGCCTCATGGCAGCTGCAACCAATTTACACGCACCTCCCTCATCTTCTTCATTGTCACGGACCAACAACAACATGGATAGCCTGCTACACGACTTCATCCCCTGTTTTCATCACGTTCCAATCATCCCGAAGAAGCTAACTCAATCACCGCCCAAATTTGTCCAAAATTTTTTTCTAGAAATCTCGACTTTCTTCTTCTTCTTCTTTTTTAACCATGTCCATTGATATATAAATAACCTTATTATAATTTTTTTTGTATAAATATATATATTTATATATATATTAATCTTTATTGATATGTATATTTTTATCTATTTGATGTGTATATACATATATATGCTAATCATCTTAATATATATATACCTTATTATAAGTTTTACATCTATTTTAATTTATAATCTACTCATTTCATTACCCTAAAATTATATGTACTAATATTTTATTTTATTTTATTCTATTCGATAATTCAACTAATATCGATTGTCAATTTTTTATTATAAATATTCTTTTCATTTTTATACCTACTCGCAACGTGATATGATCACGAAGTTACGGGATATTACATATTAGTATAAATTAAGATAATGATTGCATATAAATTTGTTTAATGTGTGAATAACAACCATATAATTGTTTCTGGTATACCATTTGTATAATATTGGTATAACGTCTGAATAATAACAAAGGCGAGATGCAGTTGCAATAGTAACAAAAAAGAAGATGAAGATGAGCATGCTTGAATTATCAATGAAGAAGAAAAAGATGCAACTAACAACAACAACGAACGAGCTTGATCATGATTGTTTTGAGGGAACTAATCAAAACGACAAACGAGTTGGAATCTGGAATATTTCTCACCCTAATCTCATCATCTCTCATCATCCTCTGGTTTCATATGAATGATGCTCCCCTTTCAGAGGCGATAAATCAGAAACACATCAAAGCTCATATTCATCCCAGTACTAGGCTTCGCCCACCTCACCATCGCCATCCAGCTCGCCCAAACCCTCATCCATTGAAGCTATTGTCGCATCGCTCCACAAAATATAAACCTACCTTGAATCAATGTTGACGACATCAAAGCTCATATTCATCCCAGTATTGGGCTTCGGCCACCTCACCGCCGCCATCCAGCTTGCCCAAACCCTCATCCATGAAAGCCACTATTGCATCTTCGTCAACTTCCTCTGCCTCAAATCCCCCATGTCTTCCTCAATCAACGATTACATCTACAATAGGTTCATGTACCAAAGTCGCCAGTTCACCGAATCCAATGGCATAATCGTGAATACGTTCATCGAGCTCGAGCCCTTTGCGCAAAGAACTAGATGTCTTCGCCGCCTATTTTGTTCTTGAGCACAGGCACGGTGAGCAGAAATTTCTTGTGAGCTAAAGAGCAGTTGGTTCTTCTTGAGAGCACGGGCACGGTAGTAATCGGCGACAATCAGAGGCAATGGTAGCGGTAGCAAGCTGCAACAACAAGAACAAGCGAGTTGCGCTATTCTTCTTCTTCTTCTTTCACTGCAGCCCCTCTACAAACAATGGTTATATAATGGATATACAATGGTTATAATAGAAAATGGTTTACAATAGAATTATGTATACTAATATTATATAATAGCCATAATAGAAAATGGTTTACAATAAAATTTTGTATACAAAGAATAAAGTTAGTATATCAAATGTTATGAAAAACATGGCTAAACACATTTCGGAATAGTGGAAGAAGTTCAAGACCCAAATAGCAGTATAGCTAAATAATTTTTTTTTTGGAAGTTTTCATCTGTTTATTCTAATTCTAGTAGTGATGAGCATCGATCTTAGATATGTTCTAGAATGGCACTGGATGATTTGAGATTAAGCAATCGTTGCATCGGCGATAAATCTATGGTGATAATTTAAGCAAGTGTAGTGGTGGTGGCAACAATGACAACAGCAACTGTTATCATGCAATGAAGAAGAAGAGAAAGAAGAAGGAGAAGTTATGAGGAGTGATGCATCGTATACCAGTTTTATATATTTCAGTATTTTTGATAATAAGTAACGATATATGACATACAAATAATTAATAAAAATGCGCAAATAATTATGTTATTAAGTTAAAATTTCTGACATTTTCTATAGTTACTCATGCTTTTATCCGTCCATGGGGGTGGAGAAAAAATGCATTCTGATTGTCTATTGATGTGGATGGACAAAATGTATTTCTCTGTCTGCAAATAGTACATTTTTAGATAAAATATACTATTCAATAAAGGATTAAAGAAACATAAAAATTATGTCTATCCTAGGTCTGAGCGGACGTTTCAAGATGAATTTCGTCAATAGACCTCAAATGATATTATCCATTATTTTTTGTCAATTTACAATACTTTAAATGACTATTAAGTGATCAAAGTTCATTGCATGTTCTTCGTGTTCTGGATTATTTTTTCAAGAAAAAACTTGTTTAATGTTGAGATTGAAAATTTTAAAAGGTAACGAAAAGTTCAGTTTATGATAACTTTTTGAGTGAGAATGGTAGGTATGGAAAGTTAGTGTATATATATATATATAGTAAGGTATGATAAAATAGAATTAGTCGGTCATTGAACATGACTTACATCACTTATTGTCAATGTTATAATATATACTAAGGTATGATAAAATAGAATTAAAAGCTCATTGAAATTTATTAGGTGTGAATTTCATACATTGACTTGGTATGTACAACACAGTTCAGTCAACCTTCAACGTATTTCTCTTCCACTGCAGACTTGAAAACATAAATAAATACAAATTGATAATTAAATAAAGAAAACAGAACTGATTCTATGCATCCGAAGCTTTCATAACTTAATACATCAACGAAGATCGTACGTACATGTGGGCCCTCGCTGGTCATGTGTCATCCCATTCAATTGCCACGTAATGATTTTTTTTTTAATAATACGTCATACATGATTCTGATTTAATTTTTCGATTAGGGTATTTTATATAAGTAAGAGGCGACAGTTTGGAATAATTGGGCAGTTTGGAATGTTTGTTCGACTGCGTAGAACTCACGGCTCTTGACGCCTTGGCAATCAGAATTTGGTAGAAGTAACACAAATTTAAAGTAATAGAACGACCCAAGTTTTATATGAATAATTAAATATAAAATTTGTGACCTTTATAATTTATGCACAATAATTATAGTCTTTAAAGAAATAAATATATATTATTATGAATTAAACTAGAACTAATTGAAAAAAGCAAAAATTTTTTCAAAAAAAATGGAAGAAAACTTAAAAGAAGACCAGAGAGAGTAGAAAGTTTTTTAAAAGAGAATTATTTTTTTTGTTAATGATTTCTATGAAGTACAAGATCCCTTTATATAATTTTTTAGAATGTGAGTTACATCAATTATAATGATAACATTTAAATAATTTTATTAATTTGAATATTATGAGATTTAAAAGTTACATAATACTAAATATCAAAAGGTATTATAAAGGCATTCAATATTTTATTATTATTATTTATAATAAATATTAAATAATTGGACATATGTAACTATTTATTAAATAACTATAAAAAATTATAAATACATAAAAGGTATAATTATAATTATTGACCTAATGACACTATATAATATAATATTAATATAAGAAGAATAAAGAAAGATTAATTTAAAAAATATGAAATATAAATATATATTATTATTTATTTTGAAGAATGAGATAAAATTCTTATGCAAGAGGGGCTTTAAATCTTTTTAACAAATCTTAATGATTTGAAGGATACAATTTTTATGATTAATATTATCTTTAAAATATATGAATAACTAACATTCAAAAAATAAACACGTGTAATATTTTTAATTTAACTAAATATTATCACACAAAGGCTCCAACTAGACTTTTCAAAAATTATTTAACAACCATATTTTTTAAATTAGATTATCTTATTATTTATATAATTTAATAAATTAAGATTTAATACATTTTAGTTTTATATATTTTTAATTTTATTCTATCCAGATTTAATAAAATCATATTTTATATATTGTCTCCTTTTTCATACTAAAAAAAAAAAAAAATTAGTCGGTTGTTGAATATGACTCACATCACTTATTGTCAATGTTATAATATATACTAAGTTCTTATTAAATTAATACAAATTGATAATTAAACAAAGAAAAGAGTACTGATTCTATACATCCGAAGTTACACAATAATACATCAACGGAGATCATACGCACATTTTGTTCCGGCAGCTATGCCATGTGTCATTCCATCTAATTGCCACGTTGTAATAATTTTTTTTATACATAATACGTCGTACATGATTCTGATATAATTTTTCGATTAAGATATTTTATAAAAGTAGGAGGCAACAGCATAAATAATTGGGTTGTTTGGAATTTTTGTTCGACCGCGTAGAGCTCACGGCCCATGACGCCTTGGGAATTAGAATTTAGAAGTACACAAATTTAAATTAATTAAACAACCTAAATTTTATATGAATAACTGAATATAAAATTTGTTACCTCTATAATTTATATACAATGGTAATAGGCATTAAAAAGATAAATAAATATTAAATAATTGGGCATATGTAACTATTTATTTAATAAGTATAAAAATTATAATTACAATTATTGACTTAGTGATACTAAATAATTTAATATTAATAGAAGAAGAATAAAGAAAGATTTTTTTTAAAAAATATGAAATATAAATAAATATTATTTATTTTGGAATGAGATAAAGGTTTTATGCAAGAGGGGCTCAAAATCTTTTTAACAAATCTTAATGATGTGAAGGATACAATTTTTATGATTAATATTATTCTTAAAATGTATGAATAACTAAGGGTATCTATAATGGTTTATACCATTCAGGGTCTAATATATCATCTTCATCATCAACTTATTAAACTTTTACTTATTAAATTATTTCTCACTATAGTTTAAGTTTATTAAACTGTACTATATAAGTTTCACAATCACATTAACGCATTAAATACATTAATAATAATATTTTATTTATAAAGTATATTTTATTTTCAAAATACCTATTATTCATATTTAAATTAAAATATTAATTTTAAAACTATTTATTTAAATAGGTATTAAAAATATTATTAAAATTTTTAAAAATATATTTATTTATTTTGAAAATTATTTACATTATTTATTTTAACAAATTAACACTTTTATTTACATTTATAAAAAATACTTTAATATATATATATATATATACATATATATTGCAACGGCTAATAATGAAAAAAAATTTTATAAAATAAATAATTCACACAAGAGTTAATAATTAAGTCAAATAACATACTAATAATTAATTAAGGTAACGCCGTATATATTGATTGTTAACTACGAGTTCCTATACTTTCGTTTTATAGCATTATAAATCATGTAATGATCCTGAAGTTGTTACCGGGTCATATTGCTTAAATCCATCATCAAAATTTTATAATCAGAAGTGGCTTCATATGTGTCTTGCATCCATTGCCTGTTAACCGCTTTCTCTTCTTTCAATTTTATAATTTTTTTCACATTTCTTCAAATTTTTCATTAGTAGTTGATGTACTTGTCCCTTTCGCTTTTCCCTTCTTATTTGCATGTTCTTTGCACTTTGTCGCTTGTTGCCCGATTAGACAAGCTTCTGCTACATCAACATCAAACTCTTAACTTGTATTTGCATTTGATGAAGATGTTTATGTAATAAATTTATTAAGACATTTTTTCTTTTTTGCATGGTGTTGGCTAGTACTTGATCTTCATTTGAGATTATCTTTTAACATCATCCAAACCTCGTGGTGGTTGAAGTGTTTCTTACGTTGTTGATAGTATAGAGCTTGAGTATGTTCCCTCACTTTGTTATCACTCCAACCACTGTGGTGCTCTCCTAATATTTTTTTTGTACACCTAATTAAATTCGTTGATAGTAGGAAGAAGCCAGAACTAGTGTTGCTTAACCGAATTTTATTTTTGGGTTGCGATTTGCGTTAAAAAACTCCTTAATAGTTTCTAAAACGTTTTATCACTTTGTCTATTACCAACAATATAATCAGTTGAAATAGTTAGACAAGCAGTCAGCAGCATGCGATCATCTTCTGTGCTCTATGGCTGACATTTGTCTGCAGCATCTTTGCTCGGGTCCTCTGAAAGAATATGTTTGTTACTCATTGGTTGTATCTAAAATGGTAGAATTATAGCATCGAAGATGGATTCCGTTTCGGTTATATTTTGAGATTGCATATTGGAAGACTAATTTACAATTTCGGGCACTTGCGAAATGAATAACCATTCACGAGCAATATTAAAAAAAATGAGAAAAATGTATTTAATGACAGATACAAAAGAAAAGAAAATTAAAATTGTTGTTGATGTTAACCCATAAAATTAGAATACCCTAGATTTTGAAGATGCGAAATATTTAGATGATGCAAATTGGTCATAGTTTGCATTTGTGGTGAAAAAATAGAGTAAAAGTTTGATAATTTTGCTGATTTTTGGTACTTAAATGTGAAGATGATGAAGAATTGCTAAATGGATCTATTTTATGATAAAATACAATAAATGAGTATTGGAAGTGAGAAAATATATTTGAAGAAAGAATGAGTATTGAAAAATATTGATGAATGAATAATTTTTTGAGTTGAGTAGAGTTGTATTTTTAGAGTTTGGATTGAGTAAAAAAATTGAATATTCTTTAATTAAAAATTAACAAATAACGACTATATATATATATATATATATATATATATATATATATATATA
>JAJIYU010012791.1:0-14310 GCA_030144865.1 Tinospora cordifolia
TGGTGTGCCATCACGTGCCACTTGTCTTGGGCAGTTCCATAACCGAGCACAACTGTGTGTTACTTCGCCTAGTGGGCTGCACCTCTGTGTCACATACCAGTTCCATCTATCCCTTTGTGCCTTTCCAAGTTCTGAACATGTGCAATTGACTATTCATCTGGCAGCTGCATGTGCAGCCTTTTTTGAGGTGCACGAGTGCTTGGCCCCTTGGCTGACCAAGCTAAACCTTCATCCAATGATCAGATCCGAGGGACTAACAGTTGTCCACAACTTATACATCATACATCATAATTGTAAGCACAGATGCAGAACCATACTAACAAGAATCTCATAGATTTGTTATTGACCAAGGTATTCTCATTTTTACTATAAATTTTGTGGTGAAGGTAATGAGAATAGTAGAGGCCTTGGAGGGAAAGGGCTGCCGGGTGCCATTAGTGAAAGGTGAAGCTGAATTAGCTGAGAAGTTAGCAGCCTTGACAATGCAGGTTGGTTTATTCAAATACCATGCTCATGGAAATTTTTGAAATATGTGAAATTATATTAAGATATTGTGGATGGTTTCCCAGCTGAAAGGATCTGGAGCAGAATTGTCCAGAAGGGTTCACAATCTTCTCTCTATATCTCGTGTTCGTGTGAATGGGGGTGGTGGCTATTCTGTTTATCTTCCTGGATCAACCAAAATCGATGAGCAAAGTCTGGTGGAGTTGCAGGAGGTAAGAGGCTAGGCATGCTGAACATAATAATAAGTTTTACTCATTTGTTAATGAAGGATAATGTTACCATTCTTGATGAAGTTACTTTTTCTTTAACTTTTCCATCACACAGGTCTTACAACAGCAAACAGAGGCAATTGCAAGACTGGGAAATGTATTAAAACGAGACATAAGGGATATGGAAATCATAATGGCAGAGGATTCAGAATTAGTAGAAAATGGTGATAAGAGAGTTTCACTGAGCTGAGAATGACCAAATTCTGAACCAGTTGAAATAATTACGTTCACTGATTCTGACACTGCAGTGGAAACCAAGAATTTGAAAATGAAATCTAGGGCAACTGATCATCTGATGTATCCGGGAGTCCCGGAATTTGATCGGCTCGTAGATGCCACATGGTTTAAGTGCCCGGAATTTGATCGGCTCTGAGACGTCACATGGTTTAAGTGCCCCTATACTTACTGTTTTTGTTTTGTCGTTAACAGAAACCATGTTACTAATGCATTCTTTTACCAGCTGTAGCAAGCGAAGCAAATTAGACTTGTGTTTTTTGTTTCCTGTTTTCTTTGTTTTCTTTCTTCTTCTTCTTTTTTGTTTTTTTTTGTTTTTTTTGGTTTGTTTGTTTGGAAAGCAGCCGAGCTGTGGCTTTCAGGTATCAACGCGCATGTTCTGGTTCAATTTTCATCTGCTTGGGTTCTTATTTTATTTCATTAATGCATTTCTCATTCTCATCTGCTCCTTAGAACTGCTGCCTATCAAATTTTCGATCTCATGAGTTTATTTGTAACAAGGCCGTGTACATTCTTTATAAACCGACCACCAATAAGTAAATGCCAATGCCAATTACCAAGAACTAAATAATTATTGTGAAAATAGATACTAACACAAAATACAGAAGGAATGTGCCCCTTGAAATGCGGGGGAAATGCGACAAAATTGATTAATCTAGAACTGAGCAAAATCTTCGGCCATGATCAAAAGAACAAGGGATGTCCAACCAGTAAATGGGTGTGCACCTTTTCCCTTCCCTTCATTCGTTTGCTCATACTGCTCCCACAAATAACCACTCTGGTAATACTTGGTAACAACATTCCTGTCACACATAAGAAAGATATGATGATTCCATCAACAAACAGGACTAGTGAAGCCACAGGTGGCAATTGTTACAATACCTGATTAAGTTTTGCCTCATCTCCTCATAGATGGTCCCAGCTCTCTCTTGATACGGTCCTTTCTCTGCACAGTTGCACCAGATAGAATTTATTAGAGATAATCTTAGCAATTTCCTACCTTTGTCATCAATTGAAGGCTTCATTATTTCAAATGTACCTCGGGAATAATGATGCAAGGCTGAAAGAATCAAGTAGTTCATATTCATCCAAATTGGACCTCTCCAATAAGGTGGATCATGTTCTGTATTGCGTTTCATGTACAATGAGCTGTGTCCAGAATGTGACAATATACAAGCATTAATGATTATCCAATTTCTGTTGAAGGTAAGGAAGTTTCTTGTGCAAATCAAATGCAAGCCTAGATGTGGTACTGAATGAATGAGAATTATCAAATCCCAAATCTCAATCAAGACTGATACCTTGTCTTGGAAAGGGACCGTAGTCCATAGTTTGTCCATAAAGTGCTACGGTTGGATATGAGGTCTAGCTGCTTTGCTAGAATCCAGGATTCCTGCAGATTGATGTGGTAAGTGAAAAACATTGAAATAGATGAAGAGAAAAAGATTGCATTGAAACTTTTGATACGATTTGCAAGGGAGAGTACTAGAGCTTACATGTGGAATGATCTTCATCATAAATGGGAAAAGGCTGACATAACCAAAATGAGGTACCAGTCTTAACTTTGGCATTTCTAGAACCTCTCGGAGGAGCTCTCTACCTAAATACTGGCCGCCTGGTGCCTTCATTTCTCGCCACCTCAAGCGGACCTAGAATTCATTGATAAGCCTTTTGATAATAACTCAGCATAGCCAAAAGAATTAAAAGGCTTTCTGCACATTTTAACATGGCAAAATACTCTTTCCAGAAAGAGCCATAATATATAAGATAAAGGTATAGGTAGCATACCTTTTCAGTATGATTCCCAAAATCATAATAAGCTCCAGAAGCATTGTCAAAATGCATCTGAGAAAAGAATTAGAAGCTTGAGAATGACAAGAGAGACCCAATACTTAATCTTCTGTCTCACAGCATTAGCTTCCCAAGTGCACATTTAGTCAAGTTGCCTAAATATTTTGATCACATATGTTGATTATACTGTGCATATATACTCCTATAATTTTGATTAAGTGCAACAATAACTGGTAGATCAAGAAAAATAATAATACCAATACTAACTGCAAAATAAAATATAATTTACCTGATTCAGAATCTCAAAATCCAAGAGCAATTTAACCGTTGATTGGTATTCCTGCACAAGCTCATTTGAAGGCTATTAGTCTTGGTAAACAAACGTTGCAATTAGAAATATTTACTTGCTAACTTTCAGACCTTCCCATTGGGATTCTTCTTTCCAGTGAGCTCTGAAATGGAATGCAAACAATCTGCTGCTAGAAGCATCCAACATCTTAGGTCCAAGTGGCGTTCATCTTCATTTGGGTGGGATGCACGTGGATAGTCATCCAATCCAGAAGATAGTGTCTGGAAAAGTCATGAGTCAACAATAGAACATAGTTTTAATATATACCTGCATAAAACTAATAAGGAACTTTTGTCCTAAAAATCAACACATCAATGATAATAACATGAAACAGTTCACTGCATTATGGATGTTATGGGTGGAGAGGAATGAGAGAGTTCAACAGCCACTCTAGGGATAGGGACCTGTATGTGGGAGATTATCGAGATCATGGCTAGCTTTTGGCATTCTCAGCCAACTTGGCTGATGGGTTTTCTTTGTGTGACTGGCTTATTGATTTGGGGAGATGTTTTTTCATCTATAGCAGGGGTTGGGTTGGGCTTGAACTTGGGCCATTTACTGAAAGAATCATTGGGTCAGACCAGCAACAATATGGGTCCAAGTGTAGATACTAGCAACTTCACAAGCCTAGATAGGAAGGAGCGGTGTTTTAAAGACTACCATTAGTCCAAGAATTTAGGCCAATGTCTCTTCATTTATTTAAGTTAATGTGCCAATGGCAAATGTGCAAGTGTCCAAATTTTAGGCAACAAGAGATGCTTATAGAGTTATGCGTGTACAAAAATGCCAAAAGTTCTATAATGAAGGGAAGAAAAGAATCTCAGTATGTTTTTTTTTTTTTTTTTCTCCAACTCTCTCCCGCCCTCTGGAGTCTCTACCCACCTTCAAGTGGGTATTCTCTACCAAAACCATTTAACTCTTATCATCTGGTGCTTAGCTCATATCTTCCTTGAACCATGCATTCAAAAACAAACCCTAACCCTAACCCTACCCTCTCTCAACGTTTGAAGATGCCCTTGCAAGCTCAAATGGAAACCCAATGTCTGCAACAATCAACAACACCATCATCAATAATCCTTCTTTTTCCCAGTACACATGTCCCCCGTCTCACCCACAGCTCTACCATGTCGTGGGTCTACCAATGGATGTTTCATGACACGGCATCTACAATTCACTAGTGGTTATATTTTAGCAAGTTCATTGTTTTGCAATCCCACTAATGATTTCGTGTTAGCAGGCTCATGGTTTTGCAATCCAACTAACGTAATTATATCATTACACCCTTCCCAATGGTGAAGAGTTGCCCTGCAAGACAAAGATGTTACTTAATGATCTTCATTTGTGAATTGTAATTGCATTGCTTTGTCAAGAATGACCTCAGGCCTTATAATCACGCTGAAATTCCAGTTTTAAGTGAAAAAGAAAGCAGTCAAGAATGACCTCAGGCGGTACTCGCAACGCTATTACAAATTAGCTCAAATTTGGACTGGTATTCAGTTATAGACTCGCGTCAATGCAGCTTGAACAATATGATGCGATGGTTTTCATATGTGAATGGGCCAATGCAGATCTCTAATGCCCGGGTAAAAGTGCCTCAAGTGATTTAACTGTTCATTATGAAACATCCATATGAACCAGTTTAGGGTCTTCCCTTGCATCTAAAAAGGATATCAGACTCAATCTAAGATCAGGAGGCATATGATAGAAGGTAAAATATTGGTCTCGGCACGAGACTACCACATTAAATTATAGGCGCCTCAAAAGCAATTACAATCAGATATTGTCCTAAGTTTCTCACATCTTAGTGAAAACTTAGTTTGGCCTATGGAAATCCTCAAGTGAGTTCACTACTGGGTGTTTATTTTTAATGTTACTTAATAATCCTAATCTTTCTTTCGTCCCCTATTCCACTTTCCTATCAAAGGCACAAGCACCATCTAGAGTAAAATTCTTGGCTTGGGTAGTGGGCCATGGATGGATAAATGTAGGGACCAATCTTTGCAGTGTCATTCACGTGTTTGTTCGTCACCATCATCTTGCTTCCTTTGTAAACAAAATTCTGGGTCGTTTGCACATTTTTTTCAGCAATTGTTTAATTGCTAAAGAGGTACGGCAAAGATGGAAAGACCATTTCTTCGTTGCTTAGGGTAATGGGCCTGAAGAGGTACAGTCCATTGTGTTTCCTTTCAATGACACTATGAGGCAGGACCAAAAGGATCATTGAACAGTGTTGTGCATGGTAATCCATTGGTCTCTATGGAAGGAAGGAAATTCATGTACGTTTGAGGAACATTCTCATCATCCTTTATGATGTGCGAGAATCCCAAGCTTTTAGGATACACCATTTTCGATTGGTTGACAGGGTGAGCCAATTTTGTATAGACATGCATGCTAAAAGGGGTTACTTGACATACAACAACATCAATTACTTATACAAATAATAATATTATCTTATGTTTCTTTTGAAAGTACAAATGCCTTTTTGTTTCTGATCACAAAATTTAAAAAAAAAAAAAAAAAACATAACTCGTATAATCTGACAAAGGTAACACAAAGTAGACATGAAACATGCAAAATTATAGAATCTGGTGATGCCACAAAGTACATGCCCAGACTCCCATGAAGAGGAATCAGTTCTCTATCTATTCCTTTTTTAGTAAAGACGTGCATACTTGTCCTGCATTGTTGACCATACTCACAAAATGTAATAGAAATGTTTTTGGCACAAGTATCAAAATTTTTATGTAATACACTCAATGATAACTGATGAAATAGATCTGGAACATGGCATCATTCTCCACAAATTAGCTTAGATGATCAATTTAATATGTTCGTATTGGCTAGGCTTGATTCATTTGGTGAAAAGGGCACCCAATCTTATAGCTTAACAAACAACAAACTCCTACTCTCATTACAGGAAAATGAGAACAAATAAATGTGTTTTTTGCTTGTACTTAGCATCTTCCAATTTAGATATCGATAGCAATAGAGTAATGGTTCCACTAAGATTTAAGAATGATATGCATTTCTAAAATGGCTTAGAAAAGCTTATGAGGCACAGTTGCAGAATGAACTGGAAATCAACAGAAGGAAATGAAATAAATCATACATGAAATCTGTATAGAGTAAACAAGAACCTTTGGATTGAGCTCACGTTTTGTTGTGTTGTCCCTCCCATGCCAGTAGTAGCTGGTTCTGAACATCCCTGCGCATTTAAAACAAAAATCTAATTTTATGAAGGCTAATAATGGCATTAAAATTAGGACTCCACATAATTCCATTCAAGTGGGCTAAAACCCAATAATTTAAAAAAAAAAAAGAGTGAGCCACAAGTGTTGATGGCAAATGTGCACCCCACGCGTTAATTGAAGCCAATTTGTTGTATAGCAGATTCTGTGAACAACTAACAAATGGCCTAGATCAACCTCAACCAACAAATCATCCGTCAAAAGGCAGTTGCATTCATTATCCAAACAGTTTTTTCCCATAATGAGCTTTTGACAGAATGCTTGTTCCCAAAACTATAGGCCACAGTTCACAAAGACCTTGATGAGAATACATGAAATTAACGGAAAGATCTTTTCACTTTTATTTGAAGGTTTAACCTAATATAAGTAGGTCTTTCTCCTCAGTATATGTAGGCTTTGGTAGTGTTCCCATAGCCCCTTAAAAAATGCATAATTAAGCAGACTGTAGAGAGTATTTACTATTTTCCTTTAGTTATAAAAATAAATATAGTGAGCCTAATTAAATAATACACTAAAGGATTGAAACAATACCAAGTAACATTAATTATTAAAGAAAAAGTTCGGACAGAAAGCCAAGAAAGTAAATCTACCTGATTGAGTAGTATTAAACCATTGGAACCATGCTTCGAGCCGAACAAAAGCTCTATCTAAGAATGAAGATATCTCACTGCTCGTAGTTGCAGAAAACTCATTCCTTTTCGTTCTACGAACTAGATCTGAAAGAGAGCTTTTGATTCAGATTCCATCTGAACATGAGGACAATATTTCCATTCCAGATGTAATGGCAAGCAAATTGTGGGAATAAATTAATGGCTCAAAACAGAGATAATTCAAAATTATTACAATTAAGGAAAATGGTACAACCGTACAACAAATATATCAATGAAATATATAACATGATTTAGTTACTTCTTGACAGAAAAGTGTGGATAATACCAATATACAACAGATGAATGAATAATTTTCTGCCTCTATTTTAGTCACATGTTTTCTTCTATGGAGTATTGCCCTACTCTGGCTTAGTCAAGAGAGTCTTCCAACCATCTGCTTGCAGAGAATTTATTATCATTTTAGGTATTGCATTAAGTGTCAGCATGAATGACTCCAGTCCTCTAATCTTTGAGTCTCTTCCTATCTAAATCCATTTTGCTTTTCCCTGCGCATCTGCTTCCCATTATGAGCATTTATCATCCTGGTTCACTTGAAACTTCACTGAATCTCAGTACACTTGAATTGGGTGAAATTCATCATTCATGAGCACTCAAACTAACAAGAAATTTGGCATTCCCAATAACTAAGTTAACTGTCAACTGATAGATCTTAAATTTCACATCTCAATCTAAAAAGGAAACCAAAACTGAACTTCGGAAAAAGTTATACCCAAGATCTTTCTCCAATCAATGCCTGCTTTGCTTTTTCATCTGTATTTTTTATTTCTCATACCTTGCTATTTCTTCATTTCCTTGAGAAATTCCACTTTGCCAATACACAGGAAAAATCCACTTTTTATCAGAGGGAATAACTTTCTTGAGGAATCCATACAATTCCCACATGCTTGTTGAAGAAAGCTTATTCGGTGCCCATGCATCTCTTATAGATTCCCTTCTGAAAATATCTAATAAGAAGGCTAGAGTTACACAATTGGTTTAAATGATGAAACAAACAAATTGAATATATGAACGTTATTTGAACAGCACAGAATGTAATGGTCCCATCTTGGAAACAATAACACTCAAATGGATTCCATCATTCATTTTCTCTAAGTAAGCAGTAGGGTTTGACAGCATGACCTCAAAGGTGCATATCAGGTATTAAATCACTAAGCAAGGGTTCAACCCCTGAATAGACTTCATCTTGGTTGCACTTTCAAGAAACTTCAACAGTTGGACCCTTCCAAAAAAAAAAAGGAGAAAACATATTGGACAAAAAAAATTGCAAAAATACTTTGTAAATGATAAGCAAGGAGTTCATATTAAAGCCCTAAAACATACACGAGAGATAATGTAAAATCACAAACAGAAACAAATTAAATCCAATTCTTAATCACCAAAAAGAAAAAGGAATAATACAGGAACTTGACCAAGAAAAACCTTACCATGTAAAACTAGAAACAAAGTTGGAGGGTTTCCATTTGTTGGGTACTGAGGAACAAATTCCTCTGGGACTTTGCTGCAAATGTTCCACGAAATTTTGTGAAAAGATCCAATGAAAAGATTTTGGATTCTGATTTAACAATTAAAACATACTCAAATGCAAAACCATCAAAAGCACCTTAGAGCTTCAGCCCCCAGGATTTGTTCTCTGGGAATCCATCCATCAACATTCATCAGATCTAACCAGTGCCCAATAATATCCAAGCAAATATGAATATCCCAACGCCTATTGGAGATAAGAGAATCCATCATGAAAAAGATAAAAAAAATGCATAAGGATTAACAAACAAGTTCTTAAAGCTGTGTGCAGCTGAAAATCATTAGCCTGAGGAAGGAATGACAAAATGCTCCAGCAGATCTGAGAACTGACCAGACTAGCAGCTGATGAAAACCTTCATCCCATAAAAACCCTCTTGGAAAAAAGGATCGGCTTGGAACGGCAGTAAAAAGCTCAGCTGGCCAGTACGGAACAAAATTATCACCCTTGTTATTCTGTGCAAAAGACATTAACACTATAAGATTTCACTAGGATTCACATAAAAAAAAAAAGTCAATTTCAGAACAAATTTAACTGACAATAGAGGATCTTACGAGGGCAATTTTTGACTGTCCATAAAAATAGCCCATGCCACCAAGCAGGTTTCCCAAGGCAGCCTTACCAACAGCAATTGACTCAGAGCTTACCTGAAAGTGTAAGTTCTTAAAAGCATTACAACTGGTTTGAATCCAAACTTTTTAACTAGAGATGCACCCAGTTCAAGAAAGTGCAACCCTTCTAAGTTTGGACCTAATATTTATTATATAAACAGTGTTCATATGGTGGCATGGTGTTTTGTGTAAATCCACAATGGATGGACAGCATACCAATAGTTTCAGCATTCTTGTGGTAAAGCAACAAATAGAACACAAACAAAAACACAAAAGAAAAGAAAATTGATAACAACGAGCAACAATCTCTCTTTTCCAGGTGATAAATAACTGTTGAAGTTATAAATTAAGCAGACAGGAATGTCATAACATAAGAATAAAAACTCAATTAAAAGGTGGAAAACACCCAAAAAAAAAAAAAATCGTTTTCTTTGGATGGATGTTATGGTGGCACGATGTTATGTGTAAATCCACATTGGATGGACAGCATACCATAGTTTCAGCATTCTTGTGGTAAAGCAACAAATAGAAGACAAACAAAAACACAAAAGAAAAGAAAATTGATAACAATGAGCAACAATCTCTCTTTTCCAGGTGATAAATAACCGTTGAAGTTATAAATTAAGCAGACAGGAACATTACAACATAAGAATAAAAACTCAATTAAAAGGTGGAAAACACAAAAAACAAAAAAATGTTTTCTTTGGATGGATACCTTTTCAGTGAGGTTAAAGCTCTTTTGGAATTTCACTTCAAAATTCCTTTGTCCTTGATTGAGTTGGCTAGCTAGCAGTTCTCCTGAAAGTTGAGCAAAGACGTATTCCAAGGCAAATTTTAAAAGAGAATATCTAAAATCAAAGGAAGCCAGAAATCCCATGAAGTAAATACATGGAATTATCAGATAAAACAGTAGATAATTTAAAAAAGAAAAAATATGATAATAATGCAAAATCCATGTTCTCAGCATATGCTTAGACACTGATAGTGCTATTTTCTAGGAATCTCCAGCTCAAATGTACTAGGTGCTTCTACAGCCAGCAGTGGATCTTCAATTAAGGACCATACAATAATTCATAAAAAATTAATTAATTAAGAGGTATAACAAGAAAAAGAAAGCTTTTATTTGTGTTTGGTTGATGATAAAAAAAACAAAAATTTTACTTCAGAAAGAGAAAACTCAAAAAATGATTTTTTTTCTTGTTTTTAAAAACTTGTTTTCTTTATAAAAAGTGGAAAACTGTTCTTGCATTCACTCAAATTGAAAAGATTTTCCATGATTATGAATGCAAAAAAATGTATAACATTACAAACCAAATTGGACCTAAAAGTTTTCTTCTGTATTTTTTTTTTTTTTTGTTCTTTTTTAAATTTCACAGGTCATACAACAACCTAAAAAGACCTGCTTGCCTTAAAAATTGACATATTTTCTTGTAAAATAAAATCACCTGAAAGCAAAACAAAGAAAAAGAAAAAGAGGATGTTATTAACTATAATGACTCTATTTTGATGATGTTCCAATTAACAAGTAGAGGCAACATAAAGTTAACAAGTTATTTCAAAGAAAAATGAACAAAGAGAGAGAAAAAAAAGACACAATCGTTATTACTAAAGCTAACGATGAACAGAAAATTATCACAGTTTGGCCCATGTATGACAGCTGCTTTCTTTTAGCAGGTCTCACATCAAACATAAGCCTCTAGGATATAATAATTCGAGCAAACACCTGAAAGATTTTTGACACGATCTTCAACATTCGAGCTCTCCGAACCAGTTCCAGACACAAAAGCAATATCTATTTTGAAAGGAAACTTTGCAGAGATCTGAATAAGGGCAGATGAATGTCAGATACAATCATAAGAACTTGACAGAACTCCACCCTTCCAACAATTAACAAGAAAAACTGACATAAAAAACTATTATCATAAATAGTCCTGAGAAATATTAGAAATGTTCAACACCATCTATAACATATACCTGAAAAACTAAAACATTTGGAGCATGATCCAAAGAGTCTGGAAGCTGCAGAAGACCCACTCTACTTGCCTGGTAAAAGTAGGAATCAGTAGGATGAAGACCATGCGCTTTGTTAACATTCTGTAACGGTATATTTTCTTTAAATTTTATATCTATAGTTTATCAGAAAGGAAAAACATAGATGGAAAATTCACCAAAATTTCAGCAATGTCTACCTCAAAGAAGTAAGAAACAGAAAATGTCTACATACATAAACTGCAAGTGTTCCCTGAACAAGCTCAGTTAAGTTGTGCATGTGGGGAGTCCTGAAACCAGCATAATGAACTTCCAAATTAGCCTGCAAAAGAAAAGGATAAAACACTTAAAGCCGGAACGATGAACTGTTTTAAAAAAGTTATTTCAAAGTAGCTAGTGGAAAAGAAGTTTAACCTGAAAGGAACTTTGATTACTGACACAAACTGTTTGTTCAACAAAAAAGAGTTTTTGAATTGTGCATGGTAAAACCAAAAAGAAACTTGACGAGCTTCTTGTGAGGGAAATTGGAGTTATTCGTGAAGTCTTTTTAGCACAGCTTGTTTTTGATGAAAAAGGATAGTCTTATAATTTTGTGGAGGCTAGGTCATGCAGCACTTGACATGTTTTCATGCTCTCAATACTGTAAAGTTGAAGCTTTTTTGCTTTTGCCACATTAATTATCTTAACATCTTGCACATCAAGCAAATTCTTCACTGGCTCACCTATTTTTGAATATCCAACATAAGTTCATTTACATTCAATTCCTAGCAATAGAAAGTGATCATAATTCATAAGCCAATCCTGGTCAAGATTGGAATAAGTTGTGCTTCTTTCTAGTTCTAGGGGAACTCCCACTGAAACTTACATTCATCTAATTAATTTTACTTTTGATCTGTTCTGCATAAATTATACGCATATGCATAATACAAACAAATCGACAAGTTGACCTTGGTAACAAAACACCAGTGAACCATTCAAGTTGATTGAGACACATTACCTTTGAATTCAAATGAAGTTCCCAGCCCCCAACATCTGGACGTGAGCCAGTTGCCAAAAGAGACCCATCACGAATATCCAATCTCTCTCTACTTACACTTAAAGCATTTCCTGCTTCATCAGCCATGTAGAAGAAAAGATGACCAGCTCCCCAGATTTCGTCATCCATTCCAGACCTAGCAATGGTCATTGGAAACAACATAAGACCTGACAAGTATTAAACCCTAGATAATGCATAAGATTATGGCAGAAAACCAAACGGGATAAATAAGCAGTATGATATTTTACATTTGAGAAATGTGCGTTTCAAATCCAGAGCAAGCTATGCACATAAATAAACTACATTGATACTCTTCTTCACCATTTAAAAACAGCTTCCAGTAACCAGTCAATCTTGCTTAGTAACTTGGGCCAGTCCAGTAGCTGGTTAAGTATGCTTTCAGTGCTCCTATTATCGTATCTATGTACAGAATACAGAGTCCTTCTTGCAAAATATATAAAGTTCAGTTGACTTCTTCTAATAAGCTTAATTCTTTTCTTTCTATATTTTGTCTCCCAACCATTAGATGATTCAGAGAGAGGTCACTGATTGTTTTACTAGGCTTCAGTTAAAATAAAATTAACTGAAGCTCCTACACTATGGAACCACTTTATGGAAAATCTGCATGAATTTAAAAAAAATCATCAATATGATTAGGAACTTGCTTCTCATTTTGAGCATCAACTTGAACGGCCCAGTCTCCTCCATATCCACTGCCAATCCCCATCGACTTCAAGAAACTAGTAGTCAAGGTCGTGCCATGATCAACAATCACTTGACGTCCATAATCCCGACCATTGTGCTCAGTCCATCCATACGTGCTTAGTTCGTCAGAATCTTGACACACATGCCGCATGAAATACCTGCCATCCTTCACACCAATCCACATCAACCCCGCAATTAAAGACTGAGGTGTCCTGCAAATCACAACCCCCAATTACAACCACAATAAACTCAATCACAGCAAAAATAACATCCTTCGCGAGTAATCATGTTGAAGAAACCATCAATAACGATGCTAATTCTATCATAAAGTTGAAAGTGCAAGTTCAGCATATAAAAAAAAAAAAAGATAAACAATTGCAATTACCATAACAATTACCTTGCACGAATACCAAGATAAACTAGCGGCCGGTAAGTCCCCCAGTAAAGACTCTCTTTATGCCTACCTTGAAACTACAGAGTCAGACATTTTTTAATAAGAAACTCAAAAATTAACCATGAGAAGAAGAATTATCATCTTTACTGCTACTTACCTGTGGAAGATCCATGAGTTTCGGTGCAGGAAACGGCCTAACGACTCTAAGCCTCTCAGCTGGTTCTACAGGCCGTAGGAGACGATAAATCACTAAAACGATGACAAGAAATGCAACAATCCCGAGCCCTACTAGAGTTTTGAGATTAACATTCGTAGCTCGGATTAAACCGCGATCTCTACGTTGTTCCTTTACGTTCCTGGATAGTGATTTTCGATTAACGACGGAAGCGTCGTCGTCGTCGACATCGCCGGAGGACCTGATCCGGTTTCTAGCAGCTCTCCGGTTACTTCCGGCCATGATTTTGATATCGTAGTGTTAGTGCCAAGGACTGGGGCATCCGCTGCGACCAGCTCAACTAGGGAAAGAAGAAAGTTCGGTTATTTGTTGATATCTTCATGTTCTTCCATCTCCCAAGGGTCGACGAGCTTGGACGGGCGAGCGATACTTCGGAGACTTGAGCACAGGAGAAATTGAAAAAGAAAGGAACAAAAAATTTCGAAAATGCATTCGACCGGGGCCACTAAATAATAATAAGAAGAAGTAAGAAGAAAAAAAAACATTTATATAAAAATAAATAATTAATTATATAAATATTATTATTCTTATTTTTATACATATATTAAAAATTATAAAAATTATTAATTAATAAGTATTATTATAACATTAGTATACAACTAATATACTATTAGTTTACTGTTAGTACAATATTATAAAAATTATCAATTAATAGTTATTAATATATCAAAAATTAGTATGTAGTCAGTATAACTTTAATATATTGTCGATATACACTAATGTAACATTTATCTTATAAATAATGGTATACAGTT
>JAJIYU010012792.1:0-14373 GCA_030144865.1 Tinospora cordifolia
ATTATTTTGATTTAAATAATGCTTGCTTGTTTTATTAGTTTGATTTTGTTCTTGTCCTTTGTATTTATACTATTTGATTATTATATTTGCTTATGACCAAGAGAGTATGCTTTGTAGTTGCGTCTTGTACGATCTTCTACATCAGAAATCTAAAGTCAATATGAATGTTATACTATTAGAGCTATTATTTATTAATATACTGTTTATGACCAAGAGAGTATGCTCTGTAGTTGCATCTTGTACGATCTTCTACATAAGAAATCGAAAGTCAATGATCATGTTATATTGTTGAAATGTCCATTTACTACACTATTGCACACCTAACTAAGATTAAACAAAGATCTAAACCATGTACCGGCACGGGGACAGATATTGTCCGCATGTGTTATCCCATTTCATTTCAGGTTATTTCAATTCCCCAAAGTACCCTAAATGTCAATTCTTTCTAATTTGGACCCCCTAAAAGGTGTTTCGCAAATGAAAACCCTAATCTTGACCAATTGTTCTAATTTTTGGATATATTATCCAATTAGTTGATTCATGTCACCTTACTTCGTTTTAGGTTGTTTTGGGTCTCTAAGGGTCACCAAATAAGACTTTTGTAAACCTACCAAATTTTGGCCCCAAAATGAACCCGATTTCATTTTACACCCAATTTCATTGAATTGATCTTCAATTTCATTTAATTAAATACTGAGTCTTTACCGTGTTATAACCTACCCTCCTTAGAAAAATTTTGTCCTTGAAATTTGTACATAACTAATGATTTCTAGTGAATAGGTGTAGATACTTGGTCTTCATTTAACTTTCGAGTTCCTAGGTAGCTTCTTCCACCTCGGTGGTGCTTCCACAACACTTTCACCTATAGAATATCCTTCATTCTCAAACTCTGTGCTTTGTGGTTGAGGATTCTGGCTACTGCTTCCTTGTAAGTAACATCATCTTGAATGTCAGGTTCATACTTTCTTCAATTTTCTTTTAAGGTCTAAGGCACAAGACCTCAACATATCCTCTAGTGTCCGGGTGATTCTCTTAGACTTACTGACTTGATCTGTGGATCGAATGGTAGGAACTAAGCCACTTTAGTGAGACGATCCACAATTACCCATACGATGTTTTCTTCCTAAGTCTTAGGATATTCTTAGCATTTACGCAATGGTCAGTATGCTTATCCCATTCACTTTTCTCTATTAGGCTTGTGAGCCATTCAGGTTGCCTTTTGTTCATCCCTGATCTGATGGCAAGACTTGTTATAAAAATAAGCTTGTCTTTCATTTAGGGTCACACCCATCCTAAAGTCTTTAATTATTCTGTATAACTATTTGAGGATGAACATTTCCCACCTCCGACTTAGTGGACTTGACCACACAACAAGTTTTGGGATTGTTACTTCGAGTGACTAACACTTTTTTTCTTGTTCGAATATTTAATGTGGGGTAACAAGAATTCTTAAGGAATTCATTATCATTAGTTGAAAATTAGAGCTACAAAACCTCTTTCAAAGCCAAAATAAATGCTGACATATAGTGAGTCTTACGAACTCTCTTCCACTAATTATATTCCAAAAATTAATTTTTTTTGTCCTAACATTGGACTACTAGGGTTTCTATTGAGGGTATTAATCTTCTTGAGCTTCCATAGCGAACATTCTAGCCTAGTTCTGACCACGACCCTGATTCTGCCTTTGGTTAGCATTCTGTTGTTGTTGTCTGCCTTGAAAATGATCATTCGGACCTCCTCCCTAAGTGTTCTGTGGCTGAAGAGCCTGAGCTGGTGTAGTCTGGCAATTTTTTGCTATATGGCCTCTCTACCTGCATACGCAGCATAACCCTTGTCTCTTTGCTTGCTCCCTTGACTCGTCCTTATTCTACCCCTATTTATGTGGTTCATTCCCACCATTCTCACTTTTTTTCAGTCCTTGATCATTTTCATTCTCGGCCCTCTTATTTTTTTCCCTCAACTTTTATTCTAGGTTGAGTTCTTGTTCTAGTGTTAAGGTCTTTTCTATGACGTCTTTATAAGTCTTTAGGCCTAGAGTCTTAACTATCTTTCAAATCTCCATCTTGAGACCCTGTGCAAGTCGATTGGCCTTCCTTTTTTCCTCCCTAATCAGATTTAGTGAGAATTTGGCTAATTCAGTGAAATTCCTTTCATATTCAACTGCAGTGTGTCCCTCTGATTCAATTGAACAAAGTCCTCATGTAGCTTGCTCAAGGTCACTTCTAGAAAAAACTTTTTATAAAAATATCTTTGTGAAGTTCACCTAGCTCATAGCATCAAAATCTGTATTAGGGTCCATCCTCATCATATACCACCAACTTTTGGCTGGTCCTTTGAAGTGGTGCATGGCCAATACTACCCGTTTTAACCGAGTTACCTTCAATACGTTAAGAATTTCCTCTATTTCTTGGTACCAGTGGTCTACCAAGATACAATCTGTAGTACTATCAAATGAAGGAGGGTGGAGCTTCTGTAGTTCTATTAGCATCTTCCTCTCTTTTTCATCATCCAAACCCTCCTGAGCCCTCTGACGTTCAGGATCTTAGGCCATAGGTGCTATCTATTGAACTTGGATGGGTTCAGGTACTTGAGGCCGGGGCACTACCTGAGAGAGTATTGGGGGGTAAAGCTCTCATCAGTTGATCCATAACTCTCTGTGCAACTTCATTCATCATGTTCTCTATTTACGCCTCCATGCCAGTAGGTATTTCCTGATCCTTCTGCTTTGTCTCTTCAAATGTGGGGGATCGAGTAGCATACTTTCTTATTTCAACCATTGTCTACAATTAAATAGGCTATCAGTATTTGCCTCATCAAACATTTGTACTATCATGACTCTAGATTCATTTTTCTAGGTTCTCAATTTATTAGGTGGCCTAAAGTTTTTCTTCTAGGTTCTTTTCATGCATGGGTACAGGATTTGGTCTCAAAGCAAATAAATACTAAAACATGCATACAATCATACAATCAAACTAGTACAGCAAGATTCCAAGCTTCTACCTAAGCTTTTAGGTTCAAGTGTCACATACCACTCTACCCTTTCCACTTAGGCTTTCACCCAGAACAGAGCCGCACCCAAACAATTTCACAAATTGCTTGATAACTAAGGTTCTCGAGCCCACTATACCCAACTGTCCCATACTAGTCGAGCATAAAAAAACCTATTCTTCTAGAGTTATTGATCATTCACCACACATGGGCCATCATTCTCTAAGTCCAGGCTTCTTCCATAACCCCAAATTCCTATGCATCCCATACTACATAGAAACAAAAGATATATAAGCTTCTCGATCTCATGTCCTGATTAAACAATTTTTAGCTTTCACACAAGTTTTTTTAATTTCTAGCCTATATCCTAAAGTTTTATACTTTTGATCCACTATGCCACTCATAGCTACATCACGTTTCTACCTATGGTCTTTCCCCTGGACCTAGGGCTCAGTCTAGTTGACTCACAACCTCTGTTTAGTCAAGGTACTACCTTTGACATCTTTTTTGATTTTTAATCAATTTCTTGCCCTACTTTTCAACCTTCTACTTTTCTTTATATAGAAAGTAAGGGTGTTCTTCAACTCAAACCACTCATATAAGCCGGTGGGACAACCTCCAGATTGGACTGTAAAGCCGAAGTCTATTTAGCAATCGTACTTTCTAGGGCGAGATAACCCAACTTCCTGTCAATGTTTAGCTTTACTCAGGATAAGGCTTATCCACTATCAGCTCAACTTATAGTCTTTGTTTCCAAACAAAACATTCCAACAACATATATTTACTTTTCGAAAACACTTTCTAAAATGTTTTTCATTTTCAAAATAGAAGGTAAAATATTCAAAATTTTAACTCAAAACAAGGTTAAACCCTAATTGAGTTTCTAATTAATCAAGCAACATTATTTGACTTTCCATTTCTAGCCCAAGGTACTTAAAGCCTAGGCTTTGATACCACCTTTGATATTAGAGAAAACTTTCTAGTTTTGGCCTAGCAACTAATGCCTAAGTTCTAATACCACCTTTGGTATCAAAGGAAACTTTCTCATTTTGGGCCCACAACTAATGCCTATGCTCTGATACCACCTTTGTAACACCCCCACCCCCTAGAAACAGGTTTAAGCTCAACCACAAAGCAGGTTGGGTCCTATGTTACATTTACAAGTACACAATTTGCATCTCAATTCCTTTATTCTAATTCTTATTGAACATTTCATGAGTGTCTCACCCAATTTGATCAATTTTAAATTCAATAAGGCATTACCAGTAGAAAAAGAAATATTTCTAACTCTTTATTTATTAAAGAAAATAAAGAAGTACATTATTGAATTTATAATCAAGAGTACATAACTCAAAATTTTAAAATAAAAATTCAACAAAAGTCAAATAAATATAAAGTCAGCAATGTGCCCTTACATTGAAAAAAAGAAACTTTCCAATAATAACTACTATTAGATTTCCATTGCCACCATATTCAATTTTCTGAAATGTTAAAAAGAGAGGGGTGAGCATATAGCTAGTGGATCATCCATCAAACAACTAGCTTATTATTTCAAATTTCTAACACATCCAAATTCACACACTGTCAAACATTAATTGATTCATAAATCAAGTTGGTTCAAGTTGACATTATGATGAAAGGGATTCTACTTCCTTGATGTTCTTAATTTAGATGCCCCTCTTTAGGGTAGAAAGACATTTCTTTATTACTTTCCATTGGATGTCACATACCAAGTATCCCTTAGTTGTGCTTTGCAACCACACACTCCAAGCATGTGTTAAGAACACCCATACACCCATATGGGTCACTATGGCAATACATAGTTCTTATCTTCTCTTTCTCATGTTTAAAATCACATAATCATAATACTAAATCAAAATATTAAATCTCAGAATTTAAACATTTAAGAAAGCATGAAAACACACATAGCATGCTTGAAAACATAAAAACAAACTTAAGCATGGTTTCTAGGCATGGTATGATCTCATGAATGATTAAAAACATGCAAACATGCTAAACTAAAATTTAAATATGATCAATTATGTTAAAACAGAATAAATCATGCTATAAACTGAAAAATAATCAAGCATGCACATGCTGGGAACTTGGAATAACAAGATAGAAGTTCTAAAAATCACCTCCACCTAAATTCTAGTTTCTTGTTGAATCCAGTAGAGGTTCCCCTTATCTACCATTTTCAAAACTTCAAGAACTTTCAACCACCAACAAATACACTCAAAACAACTCACTGAAAAATTGAAATTAAAGCTTCTTACCTGTGAACACAAGAGAAGTACAAAGAGATGTCAAGAAGAGGGCTTAGAACAAGCAAAGAGGAAAGTGTCAACTCTTTGCATTAAGATGAGAAGTATGAGAGCATGAGGGGGCTTATATAGATGTTCAAGAGCACTAGGGGGACGTCTTGGTTAGTCTTGGGCAGCTTGAGTAGCTCACAAAGTTTGGGCAAGTTTTCAAACAAGAAGGGACAGTTTGCATAAAGAGGGCAAGTGTGTGCATGGTTGGCAAGTGGGACCACTATGGCTTTTTAATTCAAAAGATATGAATACAATCTTGTTTCCTAACTATGCGTAAACACAAAAGGGGTTTAAATCATATTCTAATTCAAATGGGACGTCCCATATGTGCTCATAGCAACTTTCCTTTTGGTTTCCTTACTTATTCATTACACAAACACACAAGGAATATTTTCCCATTCTCTTATTTCTTGGACATCAAGCATGGGTGTACACTATCAGATTTGAGGAGACACCATGTAATAGTTAAAGATGCTCATCTTGGTTCTAGGAAACTATCTAAATAGGGTTGTTCACATGTGTGCACACACATATGTACATGGTTGGGCCGATTTTGGCTTAAGTGGGTGTGGGTGTACACAATCAAGTGGGGGTGTATATGGAATTATGTCTCATGGTTTCTAGACAATAGAAAACATTTATTAATGTGGGTGACTGAATTAGTTGCATGGGACATGGGATCATTTTACAAGGATTCAAATAAAGGAAACATCCCATGGAGATTTGGGTAGGGTGAGGGTATACATGATCTTGGTGTTCCACCCATGTGACTTGCACATGCTTAGGGTGGCCATGACTTTATGGGTTCACAAAAATTTGATAAAAATTAATATCTCCTTATTTACAAGGAATTATGATTTATAACCTATAGTTTTGAATCACATGAAAAATTCAGAATTTCAATATATGATTTGGTCAAATTGGTTTTCATTTATTTTCCTTATTTAGAATCCATTGAAGGCACTATAAAATGAAAATTCAAATCTTGGCCAATTGTCCTGATTTTTTAATATATTGATTATTTTGTTAGTTCATGTCATCTCATTTCGTTTCTGGTTATTTCGATTCCACAAAGTACCCTAAATGTCAATTCTTTCTAATTTAGACCCCTGAAGGGCGTTTGACAAATGAAAACGCTAGTCTTGACCAAATGTTCTAATTTTTGGATATGTTGTCCAATTAGTTGGCTCATGTCGCCTTACTTCGTTCTAGGTTGTTTTGGGTCCCTAAGGGTCACCAAATGAGACTTTTGGAAACTTGTCAAATTTAGCCCCGAAATGAGCTCAGTTTCATTTTGCACCCAATTTCACCGAATTGATCTTGAATTTCATTTATTTTGATATAGAGTCTTCAGGGTATTACACTTAAAGAGATTATGTGATTCAATCAGTAGTTTGTTACAACTGACATTAAAGATTGAAGGGAAATATGCTTCAGTGTTCCAACTTTTAGGAGAAATCAAGTACTGAAACTCAAACCCATCACTTTTAGTGTGGGGTCAACTTTGAACCCTTAACTCTCATCCAAAATTCATGATTGGAACAATCATGATGAAAAATTGCCATCATGCTGGTATGTGGTTAAAATCTTTATTTAATCTTTGATTTAGTATATAAAAAATGACATCCATGTGAATAAACTGAACTTAAATAACATTAAACATATGAGTATGGTAACATGGCATATATTAACATGATCATCCATCATTAATCATAAAATCCCCATTAATCATACAATCCTAAGTGTGCATTTCTAATCATGCCTTGCATTATCATGGCATATCTATTGACTAAAAGTAAACACCCATGCACATCATATCTAAATCAAAATAATAAGTCAAAAGTTTAGAAATCACTTCCATTTCAAATAGTTTTTCTCGTCTTGAAGCTTCTATTGAATCTCCTTTAGATCACTCCAATTGTTAATACAAAAATTTGTGTAGCACTTTGTTACCACTATTCCAACTGTTGTTTAGAAGAGCTAAAGAAAAAGAGGGATATCAAGAGGAATATAGAGAGAGCAAGAAGGAATTTGTTCAGTTCTTGTTGGGGTTAAGAGATTGGTGTTCATGTTTGGGTTTATATAGAGTTTTAATGTGCATGAATTGGCAAGTTTGTGGTGTCTTCATTGTAGAAACCTTTTTAAGACTCTTTCCCTTTCCATTTTATTTGTTTCCTATATATAAGAATTAGTAAGTAAAGGTTTTATAAGGAGCTAATACATTCTTTTGGGTTGATTTTATTTTAGAAATTTTTCTATTTCTCTATTTTACTTATTCCCCAAGCACATACATTAGTAAGCAATTATTTTAAAAGTTGTTAATACATTTTTTTGAGTTAAATTTATTTTAAAAACCTTTCTAATTTTCTATTTTTCTTGTTTTCCAAGCACATATATTAGTAAGTAATTATTTTAAAAGTTATTAGTACATTATTTTGAGTTGATTTCATTTTAGAAATATTTTTAATTCTCTATTTTTCTTGTGTGAAGAGAATGAGGGTTTTAGAAAGTGTAGATTTTTAGCAATTTCTTTTGTTATTTTTATTTCTTATTTAGTTTGAAATCTCAAATTTTAAATTTCAAACTCTAATGTGGGGCACCGCTTTTGAATATATTTCATGTCCCAATGTTGTTTATTAATCAGCTCCCAAGCCCACACTATGCGTACATGTCAGTCTCTGATTATTTTAGCTGCCGAGCCCACTGTTCATACCATAAGCTCTTATTTTAGCCCTTGATTTAAGTTATTTTTATTTTTAAGACTTTTTCTAAGCATTTGGGTGTTTATTTAAGTGGTTATTTATAGATTAATTATTCAAAAAGCTTTGTGTATTTATTCCCTACTAATTTGTACTATGCCCCAAATATTCATATGAGCATATTCTTTAATTTATGTAAATTTTATTAATTTAATCTCTCTCATTTTCTATAATGTTTTCAAGACACTTTATTTTGTTTTATTTTATATCAATTATTTTCACATTGCTTTATAATGGTATAGCTGTCAGGTCTTAGATGAAATGATCATTTGCCCTACCAATGGCAAAATACTGTTTCACCCCCAGTTTGTCCAAATAACTTTTCGTACTTAAAATCATTCAGTGTTTCACACAGTGTTGCTCTACAATTTATTTTTCATGTGAATTGACCAGTTTGCCCTGGGTGGCTAAATTAACATTTTAACTCTGGGTGATCAAATTAATGTGTTTAGTACTTTAATAGACTCATTTATGATCTTGTATATTCTTATTCAAAAATTTATCAAGGTATTACAAAAAAAAAATAGTTTAAGTTCAGGGGTATTTTGTTAGTTGTATTGCATATTAACTATATTATAAGCATTTTGCATATGTTTTGCATGGGTTAGATAGAAAATAGAACATATTTACATATATATTGTAACATATCGAAAAATTCATATGAAATTTAAATTTTTATTTAGAAAATTATACGAAATTAACGGATGAAAATTTTGGTAAGTCCTAGTTTAGCCAAATAAGGAATAAAATTAATTTAATGAATTTTTGAAAGAAAATATATAAATATAATGTATAACATGGGATATCATAGCCAAAAATACAAGGATATGTGCAATTTTTTTATGAAAACAAGATTAGAAAGTCAATTGGGATCAAGATTTGGCAAAAATCCGAAAATAAAACAAGAAATTCAGCTAAAAAATAAAAAAAATAAATTTAAAACACCTCCAACGGTTGCAAACCATAGATCTAAATCTGATCTCACAATCTAACAATCGTAGGACGATCCGCACCAACGCATGAGTGCACCGAATAACAAGGATCCAACGAACAGAAACAATCAAGGAAGATCGGACGGCCACGATCAAAGCCAAAGAACAAAGATCGCAAAGAAGCACGGTACGCTCTGGCGCGCGCTGATCTCAGCCCCCCGATCAAACCTGTATGCATGTCTTGAGGAAGATCCTAGGAACCGAATAAAAGTCGAATTACAAAACACAAAAAAAAATAGTGAAAATAGCCAAAAATATCGAAAATCTGAGATAAATACAAAAAATTGATTTTTAAATTCTGAAAAATTCAAAAAATACTCATTTTTCCTTAAAATTAGAAAGTACAAAATTGAAGAGAATTTAAGTGTTTTACTCCAAGAAAAACTCGAAAGTTTCTATTTTTCTCCCTTTGAAAACCTATATAAACCCCCCTAGGCTCTCAATTCCCTCATTCCAAAAATAAGAGTTGAAATTGCCTCTTATTTTTTCTAAGCCTTCTTTTTGGCACTTCTTCCCATCTTTCCTTCCTCTTATTTGTGTGTGAGAAGTTCTTCTCTCGAATTGGGGAATTAAGTTTGGCGATCTTCATTGACACTAGTACATAGGGGAATTGCTGCCAAAATTTCTAAAGAAAGCGTCACAAGGTGGAAGTGATTTCTAGAACACCCTTCTGTTCTTATTTAAATTGATGGCATGCTCATTGTTTGTGTGTTTTTCACTGAATTCAAAGATTTTCAATTTCAGTTCTAGAATTTTAAATGTTTATTTTAGTTTTTCAGCTTTGATTCATGTTTGAGCAATCATATTATCCATGCCATGTTAGTATCATGCTTAGGCTTTTAAATTAAAGTACGCTGCATGTTTTATGAGTGTTTCATGAATTGACTCTGTATATTCTAAATTTTAGTTTGATTTCATATTTTGAAGTTTATTTTATGAAATCATGTTATGAGAATTAATCTAAGACGATGGTGATAATAACCACGTACCATCATAGTGGTCAAGGCGACACTATGGATGTTCTTTTCATATGAGTTAGGTCATATGGTTTTCAGACCTAAGTACTTGAGGGTCGTGTACCACGTTACCTTGTGGGTCATCATGTGTAATGGGTTGATGTCGACACGTGCCACTAATAGGTTGATGCCGAGTGGGCCCTGTTTACTTAGTTAAGAACATCAAGGGATTAAAAGCCCTTTTGGTCTGAGACTCGACTTGAACAAATTGTTGTTTGAAACACCTAATGCTTGCAAGTGTTTGAATTATGATTGTGTTATGAGTTTGAATATGAAAGATGGTTGTTCGAAAAAGATCCACTGGGCTATATGCTCACTCCTTCCTTTCTTATTTTTCAGGAACATGAAACCTATGAAGCAGTTGAATATGGATAGTTCTTAGATAGTTTCTACCTTATTATTATTTTTATGAATTTTTAGGGCATGTTGCCCAAAGTATTTATGCTTTTCTACTGAAAAATATTTTGAAGTCTTCTGCGATAACAATTAGTTCTTTTTGAGAAGTTCAGTACTTTCAATTATGTTTTCTATTATGAATAAAATAGTTTGAATTTCTTTATCTCTTTTAAATTTGCCTTGATTTTATTAAAGTAAAAATTTTATAGTCTTGAATTTTGACACAAAGGCACGATATATTAAAAAAGAAAAGTACAAGTGTGTGTCACTTTTAAAGTAACACCGGCCCGACCCATCAGTTGGTTAAGTCCACGGTCAAGACAATGGTGGTTATGTCCAATGCTTAAAGATACGGGGGTTGGAGTGTTACATATATAGGTAATTAAGCATTCAGATTAGCATTGCATGTTTAGTTGCATAGTTAGAGAATTTTAGTTTGACTTTTACTTATTTAAACTTGTGATTTAATGCACAAGGAAGGTTCTTAGTTGTTTATGTAAATTCAGGTTGAGTGGAAATAAGTACACCGATGAAAGAAGTTGGAAAATAATTCAAAAGTGTAGAAATCAATTGACTACCATGGTAAACAAACATATTACCGCGGTAACTAGAATGTTAACACAAGAATAGTAGGCAAATCATTACCGAGGAGATTACCACAATGTCCAAAACAAGGGGCATTGCAGAAATTGATTATTGTAACACCCCAACCCTCGTATCTTTAAGCATTGGACACGATCACCATTCTCTTGACGGTGGATTAAACCAAACGACGGGCCGGGCCGATGTTACTTTACAAGTGACACACACTTGACTTTCTATTTCAATTATTTCATGCCTTGTTTGTATTTAACAGTGCATAACTTAAATTTAGGAATTTAATAAGGCAATAATACAAGAAATAACTAAAATTCATAAACTCAATTAATTAAATAAAATTGAGTACATAATTTGATCTTGAAAAAAATTTTTTACAGCGGAAGTCTTAAAACTTGGGCAACATGCCCTTACATAGAAATTAAAAACTTTTTAAATAAAAAAAACCTAACTAATTTTCATGGTCTTCATATAAATCCCTTACCTAAAAAATAGAAGGAAGGGGTGAGCACATAGCCCAGTGGATCTTTCTAAACATCTAACTCATTATTTCAATTCAAACAAACCAAGCATATAAAACACTTTTGCTCATTAGGTGATTCAAACAAATTTCTTGTTTATAGTTGACATTCGGACCGAAAGAGTTTAATCTCTGTGTTCCACATCGTAGGGAGAGAGAATGACAAACCGAAACTCAAACCCCAATATCTATGAAGTGGGATCACTCTCGGAAACCCAGTTCAAAATCGTCAATGGTAAACCGGCAAGCCGGGTCGAGGGGTGGAACATACACGATGACACTATGCAGTCCATCATCGCGCCGGTACGTGGATTGAATCATTATTTAATCTTTTCTTAGTGATAAAACACACAATATCGGATTAAACCATCGATTCAACATATACAAAACATGAATCATTAAATATTTATTCATGGCACAATTCATGTATAACATGCATCAATATTCTTAATTTTTAAACAATGCATAACATGTATATTCATGGCACATCAAATAGATAAAGCATACATATTAAAACATATATTCAATCAATCATCTTCAAAACATTATCACGCATGCAAGACTTATTCAAATTAAAATAAAGAAGTAGAAGTTAGAAGTCACTTCCACCTTAAGTACGTCTCTTCTGCACACCTCTGAGATCCGGCAGAGTTCTGTTACTTCAAGGCTTCCAAACACTTAAAAACTCCTAAGAACACTCAAGAACAGTTCAAGAACACTCAAGAACTGAAGGGATTGCCAAGAAGAAGGCTTAGAGAATAAGATGACAATTCAACTCTTGTTTCTTGGGATGAGATGAATTGTGAGCATGGGATGTGTTTATATAGAGTTCAAAAGGGTAGAGAATGGCAAGTTTGGAGTGTCATCTTGTGGGAAACTTGCCAATTCTTTAAAATTTCATGCCCCCCAAGCATAGGAGATTAGCAAGTAATTTTTTGAGAATTTTTGGGGATTTAGAAACTGATTTTTCATATTTTTAAAGTATTTAATCGGATTTTTCAGTTTAATCGAAGCTTCGAATCATAGCCGTTGGATTATTCTCGATCGCATCACTCAGATCACGGTTAAGTTTTTCGAGTTAACTGTGGATCGTTGGATCTTCTTTGAACGCGTCAACGCAAATGATACGATCTGGACTGCTAGATTTCCTCGAACGCAGCACGATCATCAAAGTGGCTAAGATCTTCACCGTCGGATGAGCCTCGAGCGCAGCACCGTTCGCGATCGACTGAAAACGAATCAACCGTTAATCATCTTTGAGTGAAGCATTGGTTCGCGATCGATTGAAGACATCTCGAATTCGGGCCATCCGATTGTCCTCGAGCGCAGCACCGTTCGCGATCAATCCATGCGACTTTGATCTCTGTCGTCAAATGCACCTCGACCGCAGCACCGAATGATCATCTTACCGTGAACATGAATCTTGGTCGTTGGATGATCATCAACTACTGTGTTCGGATCTGTTTCGCGATCTCGTCTATTAGATCAGGCTGATCATTTCTGGGCCGTTGGATTTCAGTGAATCGGTGCTCCTGTGCGCTGTTTTGGGCTTCGATTTCATTCGTTGGATTTTGCAGATTTGTTTTGGACCATTGGATGCAGTTTCTAATTACCAATTTGCTTTCTAATATGTTATTATCCGAATTTTGGTAATTAGACACTTTCTAATTGATGAAAACTTGGTCTTATTGCACAAATCATTCTATTTTATGGTCTTACTAATATTTTTCCTTTCTAATTATTTAATATTGTATTTATTTGATATTTTTTCTATTTCTTTAATATCTTTAATGTCAATAATTAAATAATCTACATTTTTCATTTCCATGTATTTTTATTTATTTCATATTTCATTTTCAGATAATCATTTATGTAATTATAAATTGATACTTATATGATATTTTATTTATTTTAATTAAATACATGCATACTACATTTTTATTTAATTATGTAAATTTTTCTATATACATATTCCTATAATATGTAGTATTAACATTTATTATGTTAACACACACATTATTCATACACATATTAACCTTTATATCTATGTGTGTGTGTCTATATATACACACACACACACATATATATATATACTTTATTTTTTTATCAACTCTTAAAATTTTATAATTAATTTTATTAAATTAAAATTTTCATTTAATTATCAAATTAAGGTCTTATTTACCTATTTTATATTATATCTCCAATATTTTTTTTTCATGTGCCAACCTACAATTTGTACCCAAAAATTTCTTAAAATTTTTGAAATTAATTCACTTAACCTATTTTTATTTATTTTAAATTATTTGACAAAATTCTGGGGTATTACAATTACCATGGTAACCATAGAGAAAATTCCATGCACAGAATGACTACTACAGTAGCCTACTGTGGTAGTAAGATTAGTTAACAAAGTTCGTGATCTTTTGGAGTTTCGAGTAATCAAGACTATTGTGATCCATTACCGCAATAGTGCAATTAAATTACACTTTTAGGATTGTTTAAGTCATGTTTTAGGAGTTTTTATGTACTAACCCAAAATTTTGTCAAATAATTAAAGATAAATAAGTTTAAAGAAATTAAATGAAATAAGTCAAGTGAAAATTATTTTAAAGGTTTTAAGACATCTTTGGGTGCAAATTATGGGTTGAAAAATAAAAAATAATAAAAAATATTTAGATGTAAAATAAAATAGGCAAATAAAACCTTAATTTAATATTTAAATGAAAATGTCAAATTAAAAGAGTTGCTTAAGAAATAAAGAATAGAAAAAAAAAGAAATAAAGTATATAT